>CAXIWW010000871.1:40000-82500 GCA_964036315.1 Acanthosepion esculentum | reverse complement strand
ATTGTGCATATCTGTGTATTCATAATTTGGTATGTTTTTATTTACTTTAATTGATTTTTCTTAATTTAGATATGTTTATTTTATCTATTTTTTGTTTTCGTTTTTCTTTTCAAATTCATATAACGTAGCAAAAAATTGTTTCCTATTTTTATTTTGAGATGTGTTCTTGTTTATGTTGTAATTTTTGTTGATCTGGAAATTATTGCTATTTTATATATTCACAGAAATATGGCTATTGGAAGTTTTTCGGCCCGACCCACAAACTAACCTACCTTTATAAGGAAGTTAAATTTAAAATGATATATTTATTCTGTTTATTTTCGTCTAGAATCACGGCTAGAAATGTTTCACAACCAGTAAGTAGGTGGAAATTCTGCATGATCTATTTGATAAGTGTTGCCCTGCTGTCGGAATCTTCATATAATAAATAAGTTTAACTGTTACAGCTTTTAACACACTGTAAATTAAAAGCCAATAAAATGTCCGTCAGAGAAGTTATTTCCGCTTGAAAACACGATATCTAATACAGTTCAACATTGAAAAATATGAAAATATTTTACCAGGTTTTCATTGGCTGAAAAACTAAGTTAAATGCATACACCTATCTTAGCTTCTTTCATAGGGAGTTGCCTGGGAAAAAAAAGTCACTTAACGTCATATCCTGTTTTTACAGCGCCGACAAAAGAGTTTACTGTTACTTGAGAGTTTTCAGTTATTATGCATCCTGTTACCCCTTTGACACAAATAGGAAATATTACAAGCCTTTCGCGATTTCCATATCCACGGCAACATCACGTTGAAACACCAGTTCACGCACGATAACCGAAGTCGAGATTGGTCCGTATCTAGAAGCATTACTGCTTGCTAATACCAAGTGCAGTAGGCTTGGGTGTGCAGGTGGTGTAATGGATAATGATTCAGAATTGTTAAATTGGAGATCAGAGTTCCAGTTCGTTGTATTCGTTATATTCACTTAAGCGCAAATACCCTTGGGAAAGGTATAAACCCACTTCTCCCCCCAGCTATGGGTAATTAGTAAGACTTGTAAATCATTATTATCAAAATATTGTGGAGTTAAATTACATCCAAAGAGTTAATTATCCATAGGAAAGCGAATGCCGGAAAAGTGTTCAATTTGCGATAAGTGCCAAAGAAAGAAATGCTAGATTTGAACTTAGGTTACATCAAGCAATCTCAACAATAAAATGATGAGACATAGCTTCCAATCTAGTCAAGGCTTACAATCAAGAATTCAATTTTCCAAAGAGGAAAGCGTATTTATTCTGTGAAATACAGAAACGTAGCACGTTGCAAAAGAGGTATGGGGGAAGGTTATTGTTCTTTTGTCTTATAATTAAACTTAGCCACAATCACTGCCACAATACCACAATATCTATTCCACCAAAACATATTCTTATTCTTACTACAGCCACCGTAATACCTCAGTGTCTCGATGAATACCTAACTAGTCCCCCATATGTACAAAGAAAACAATATTTATTTCATTTTAATCCAAAAATGTGGCACAAGGCTACAAGGTTGGATGGGGGAAGACTGGTTTTCAGTATGTCGTATTTTAAACTTAGCTAGCCACGATTACTAACTCAAACATACCACAATATTCCTTACACCAAAACGGTAGTCTTACTTACCATTCTTACTACACCAACCATAATACCTCAAGTCTCTATGTAGTCCTAACTTGTCCCCATGTGTACAATGTGTCTTGGAGGGGATAATAAAAATAGCTGGCAACATTATTTTTTTAAAACGTATAGCTAACAACATTATTTTTCAAAAATGTATAGCTGGCAACATTATTTTTTCAAAAGCGTACAGCTGGCAACATTATTTTTTCAAAAACATTATCAGAGGCCTTGCTGTTGGACGTAGTTTATCGTCATACCCAGGACGCGGATGTAGTTTATCGTCATACCCAGGTCGCTTAACTTGATGGAAGAAACTAAGGATATAAAACAAACCTAAACTACCCTATTTTCTTGTTCAGTCTTATAATTAAACTTAGCTAGCCACGATTATTGACCTAAACATACTACAGTGTTCCTTACACCAAAACAATACAACCATTCTTGCTGCAGCCACCATAATACCACTGAGTCTCTATGAAGTCTTAATTCCAATATGTACGAATTGTCAGTTGGGGTTGGGAATAAAAATAACAACTTTCAAAAATTAAACCCCAATTAATATTTACAATGATTACAATTTTATATACAAGAAATTAAACAATATAGTGTTAGTAATAAAAAAAAAGACCAATAATCCTTAATTGTGGCAGAAAAATCAATTAACTGGTGAAATTAATTCTTGACTATGTAATTAGCAACAGTCATTCGGCCAAAGACTCAAACACACGCTCAGCTCAGACACAAAAAACAAATACGAAATTCACACTCGATAAACGACAAGCGTTCCGCATCTACCAGAGAACTGACATCTGTCACTTTACTAGAGAGGGAGGGAGATTAAACTGAATAAAGTGGGGGACAGAAATAAAAGAGGCCAATGAGTATACATCCTCTAGCTAAGTTGATGGAAGAAACTAAGGATATAAAACAAACTTAAACTAACCCTATTCTGTGCAGGGGTTGCATATCAAGTCAGCTCCTTATACTCGACACAGACGCACAAAAATCACCCACCTTTTACCAAACACACAAGAAGATCAGTTACTATGAACATATTTACAGAAAAAGCACAGGAAAGCAGATATCTGTCTATATCTCTGAGATGAGGTATTAGGATTATTTACATTAATCCGAATGTTATCCTCATCTTCATTACCATAGTTACAACGTTTCGGTCGTTGTACGCTCCGACCTTCTTCAGATGATTGGAAGTTTTCTTCACTATCTGTCTATATATCCGAGATAAGGTATTATGATTATTTACATTATTTATATTATTCGAACTGTTATCCTCGTCTTCACTGCCATCTTCAAAACGTTTCGCCACCGGGGTAGATTGTTCTAATTCCACGTGACATGCCTCTTCCGGATGTCTCAGTTATTTCCTTTTAAGTCAACTCTCTAAGTTTTTTTGTTCACCACTGACGTAAACTAGAAAATTGAACTCACAACTCTTTGGGTCGATCCACTAGGCCATGTGTCCAGTCACCTGAAGAAGGCCAGAGCGTACAAAGACCGAAACGTTGTGAATATTGCAATGAAGATGAGGATAAGAGTCCGAATAATGTAAATAATGCAGAGATGTCAGGTGTTATTGCAGAATTTCCTTTTGATTTTGTAGCTAACAACACTTAGAAAGATCATTACAAGTCGACCTTCTTTTTATAAGTCCCGCCTTTTTATTCAAATATCCGCTTTGTGATATACGATGTAACTTTTGCCACCCAATTACAAATACTTTAAAGTTTCAACTCATCAAAGGCCTGCATCTCGAACTTAGCGGTCGTACACCATTTACACAAAAGGTCACAGTTAACAGTTCCGTGAAACTACCGCTAGGCGCCTCTACTAAGTACCAAGAAAATCTGTCACTAAACTTTCTCACACTTTTCCCCCATTCTTTTCAGATTGTCTTTTAATAAAGAAATTCGTTCCTCGCAGATTTGGCTTTGCGGTTCAGCAATGCAGGAGATCGGCCGACATGTATAGAAACGTTGGTCTGAAAATCCGCTAATTCTATCGGTCTGTGTGCTTTTCTCTGGAACCAATCAAATAATGTCAAGCCTGAACAGATGTGAACACACCATTGGGAAGATAAGACACGTCTTCCAGAAAGGATTCTGCACAAAATGCCTGAATAGAAAGTTACTTTCTATTGAGTAGCAGGTGTCTTTATATCATTTGATGACGCAGTTTTTGTTAGAGCAGGACTGAATAGAAAATGTCAAATCGGTAGCGGACATTTTGTTATTTGGCACCTCAAAACGTTCGATTTTACGATCAGCTCAAATATAGAAGCGAGAAGCTTGGTGATTTAGTCTCGGACATGTGGGCAATAGATTTCTCGTTTTCCTCATTGTTTGAGAAAATATGCTGCTGGTGGTCGATGCTGATAGTTCGATCCTTTGAAAGTGTTTCGACAAATTCACGATCATCATCTTCAGAATTAAAGTAGCATAGTCAACAGTGAACAAAGGTTTCCTTTATGTGATGTGTACCCCCAGAATGTAGGCGATCACGGCTCTCCACAAATTTTTATTATTTTTGTTCTAAGATGGCCTTACCAAGGTTTGCATGCACATTTAAAAGAACGTCATTTGCATAAAGGTAAAACTGTCTTCACTAAACTTTTCTTTACATTATTCAGACTATTGTCCTCATCTTTGGCGCCATATTTATTACAACGATTCGGCCGTTGTACGCTCTGGCCTTCATCAGGTGGATGGAATGTCGAACTGAACCCTTTATTTCGCTCACTGAGATAGACTGTTCTAGTTCCACGTGGCATGTTTTAATAGTTGTCAGTTGTTCTCAATGACATATGGCACAGTGGATAAAGGCGTTAGTTAGAGCCAGTGACAGGAACCAAAGAGTGTGAGTTCAATACACATTTAAAGCAGTGGAGAACTTGGAGAGGGGAATTAACAGGAGATAAATCCATTAAACCGTGGCACGTTGACCTAGTTCGACATTCCAATCATGATGAAGGCCGAAACGTTGTAATAAATATGGCGACAAAGATGGAGACAATAGTCCGAATAATGTAAATATAGACAGATATTAAACTTTTCTTCTCTTAAGAATTCTTCAAACGCTGCTTTCTCATTATATGTCCCTCAAATCTCATCTACTGTCTTTTTGGATCCTATTTTTATTAAACAGTATCGTTCACATGCTCCGTCTAGGGTATTCTCAGCATCTTCCTGTAGAGCCACATATCTGTTGCTTCCTTTATATACACGAATGAATTGTTCAGCATTCACTACCATATAGAAGGATAGATATTACATAGCACTTTAACACTGTGCCGAACGGAATTCTCTCGTTTCTTTATACTTTTGTAAGGCATTTTTCCTATTTCATAATACTTTGTTTAGCTTCTGGAATGCCTCTTCGCTATTCCAAGCACATTCGGATTTCTGTAACAACTTTCATCATGTGTTATATGATATTTCAATTTCATTACTTGATTGATTTTGATGTTATATTCTGTGCTAATAGGAATATATAAACTTGAGAAAACAAGGTGGGTAAAATAAGTAAAGGTTTATCGTAAGTCAATCCAATAGTGAGTGCTACTATTGGAAGGTTGGTAGTTCTCACGTAAGTCTAAGTCGTACTCAACAGATCCCAGCTAGACGGTATCTAGCAACTGCCCCATGCAGTCACAGGTGGTACAAGGCCGAATTTAATGTGGGGTTCCCGAGCCCATAGGCTCGGCTAAAATATCCCTGTAGACTCCGCATAAATGGGATCGGGTCGGTCTACCTCCACGAATGTGACTGCCCTTCGGCATAGCCTCGTCCGGGTTCCTTTCTGCCAGAAGGCAGAGAGTTCGACCTGCATAGCTGAAAAAGATTCCAGCAATACTATTTACTAGCACCCCCACGAGGGTAGATGTGACACAAAGCCGAGTTTAAGGTGGGTAATCCGAGCCCGTATGCTCGACCAAAAATTCCCCGTAGACCCCGTTTAAAACGGTGTAAAGTAGCTGTTTCCCGAGACGAAACTGTCCTTCGACATAGCCTCGTCTGGGGATCCTCTCTGTCCGAAGGCGGAGAGTTTGACTAGCTCAGCTGGAAAAGATTCCTTCTCGGATATTTGCCAACTGCCTCACGCGGTCAGATGTGACACAAGGCCGAATTTAACGTGAGGTATCCGACCTCGTAGGCTCGGGCAAAAATTCCCCGTAGACCCCGTAAAAAACGTGGTCGGGTCGGTCTACCACCCCAGGCGCGAAACTGCCCTTCGGCATAGCCTTGCCCGGGTTCCTCTCTACCCGAAGGCAGAGAGTTTGACAGTATAGCCGAAAAAGATTCCAGCTAGACGATATTTAGCCACCCCCACCACGCGGGTTGCATGTGGCACAAGGCCGGTTTTACGTGGGTTCTCCGAGCCCGTAGGCTCGCCCCAAAAATGCCCGTAGAACCCGCATAACGGAATCGGGTTGGTCAACCTCCCCGATTGAGAGACTGCCCTTCGGCTGAGCCTCGTACGGGTTCCTCTCCGCCCGAAGGCAGGGAGTTCAACCGCTCAGCCGAAAAGATTTCGGCTGGACTCTGTAGTCCGTTGACCTACAGATACTTATAGTTAGTTACTACCTATAGTGTCGTCACTCATGGGGGTGACAGGTTATTCCATTACTTTTAGATGTCTACAATTCATAGCTCATATCTTGATCTGTCTCTTGTTCATTGATAGTCGTTTCATCTCGCTTTCCATAGAGCTACTGCTGGGTTTTTTCTGCGTTTCCAATCAATATGGTACTTTCTGTGAATCTAAGATTGTGTCCGACAATAATAAACCCTTGTGGGACGTCTGGCTCTCTTAAGAGGGTCTCGCTGCCTAGGTTTACTCAATCTGGTGAGAAGTCAATCCTTGTCTTACTTTCCATTCCATTTTCGTGTATTTGCTCATTTTTTATCAGGTTACAGGTGATTTGTTCCATGTAAATGTCATGGATCATTCAACTGTTTCTTCCAAATAAATAGAGTTTTCCTAGCAGTTCAAATAGATCAATAGTGATGTACAGATTCTATTTTTATCTGTCAGCTCATGCTCTGGAAACATCACTGGAGAAATGTACGATGGATTTGTTGCCTAATTCTCTGGCAAGACGCACGCATACCAAGAGTCCAACTACAAACGATTCTCAATGATGCGTCTTGAGACTCTAGAGATCACATTTTCTCTAATATGTACTGTGGATATTAGTGGGGTCTACCGATTTCTGAACCGATAGTGCGTCGATCTGGGCGAGCGTCGGTCCAAGTTCAGCGCCCCGAAACTGATATACGAGTGTCCATTTGACCGTTGTTGACAGTCTCAAAGCATCGTCGATATATCATGTTCAATAAGCACCGACATGACTATCCATCTTATGTTGAGCCCACAAGAAAGACCTCATAAATGGCTCTAATTAAATCAACAGAACACACGTGGTTACTTGGCATGAGGAGCAGGAACTGGACTCTTTCACTGATGCAGGCGGGCATAGTTGCCTGAAACTCGGATGCTGATCTCAGATTGCATTATACTATGTTTACACAATAACTTCGGTGATAGCCAAACAAATTTGGTATAAAATTTCAGGATATATATATATATTATATATATATTATATATATATATATATATATATATATATATATATATATATATATATATATATATATATATATAATGTGAATGTCAGCTTTTAATATCTGGGTTTATTAAAAACAAGTACAAAACAATATTTCGTCATGTGAGATTATACACCAGTCGAGAGCTGTTCATTATATTGTAAATAAATATTCATATAACAGAATCTTCTTATTTTCACCTATTTACCTTGTTTGAACCGTTGTCCTCATCTTTGTCATATTCATGACGTTTCGGCCGTTGTACGCTCCGGACTTCTTCAGGTGATATACGTTGGAATTTTGGAACTTAATACCATTAACACATGACACATGGCCCAGTGTATATATAAAAGCCTTGGTTGAAGCAATCCAATGACTTCACCCAAAGATCTGTGAGTTCAATACCTGGTCACGGCAGAGGTAAACAAAAACTTGGGGAGTTGAGTTACTGAAGTGAAATAACTGAAACTGAAATATCTAGAAAAGGCATGGCACGTGGAATTAGAACAATCTACCCCAGTGGACGAAATATACAATAGCCAGAAACGTCGTGAATATGACAGTAAAGATGAGGACAACAGTCCGGACAGTGTAGATAGTTAAAATACCTAATCTCAGAAACATGCACAGTACAGTGGAACCTCGGTTTACGAATTTAATTCGTTCCGGAAGGCTGTTCGTAAACCGAAATGTTCGTAAAGTGAAAGCATTTTTCCAATAGGGATCAATGTAGAAAAAAAAGTCACAGTACAATAAAATTAGAGAAGAAAAGCACGGCACAATGCATGAATGTATACAACATGGCGGTTGACTCAGAAATGGTTCTGTTCGGATTAACTTGGTCCGGGAACTAAAACTTTGTTCGATTACCGAAGCATTTTCATCTTGAATCTTCTGTTCGAAAACCGATTTGTTCGACATGCGAGACGTTCGAGAACCGGGGTTCTTCTGCATTTTCTTTTATGTGCCATGTTCTTTTAGGACGTAGGCGATCATGACTCACCACAATTCCTTGTCTTATATAACAATATAGTTACTGATGTCGGGATTTCAAATCCGACTGTTTGGTGAAATGGAAAGTAGAAAACTATAATGGCAACTATTAGCATTTAAAGCGAACCTCCGCAAAGAAAGAAAGAAATGATAACGAATTCTTATTTGTTATTGGTGTAATCTCGCGGCGGCAATCATCTGCGTAAAAAATTGCAACAAAAAGACACTATACGTTGCCTATAAGTAAATCTCCTTGTAGAAGTAACGTTGGGTAAAAAAAGAATTAAGATTTATTAACAGTTTCGGTAACCACGCCCTAAGGAAGACAAAATACTCTGCTACTACGGCCTTTTCCATTTTATATCTCTCATCGAACACATATGCAGATTTTGACTCCCCTTTAATCAGATGGCGTCAACTGGAACACATTTCAATAAATTTTCTGTGAAGATGAAATATAATGAAAGATATTTTTGTGAAAATTACAGTTTAATTCCCTCATTTCTCCCTAACCACTGAGTTTCGCTAAGTGCACAGTTTCGACACTGAACATTATTTTTCGATTTTCAGTATATAATAAACGCCCTGGGTCCTAAGAAACAAACTAAAAAAAAAAAAAAAAAAAAATTAAAGATGTTTTAATGTCTGTCTGAATTTCTGGGATGAGTTATGTACACTATATACATTTGGGCTATTGTCCGAATCATTATCATTAACACGGCGTTTCGACCATTTTGCCACCCGCCACTGCCTTCATCAGGTATATGTCAGTCCGAGTAACCTGCAGGGAATTCCGAACTGAACCCTTTATTTACTCTACGTGGGTAAACTGTTCTCGTGACAGTTTACCCACATCTAGTGATTTCTCTTTTTTTTTTCTTTTCACTCCTGTTCATTAATTGATCCCCTTCTTTTCACTGAGTTCAAGTAAACACTACCCGGGCTAGGGATTGAACTCACTATTTATTGACTGATTAAAACAATTTTGGAAATAGCAAGAGTTGAGGTAAAAATCATAGAAAAATTTTAAAATTGAAGGACCCCCCCGCACCTCCCCAAAAAACTGCAAAATAATTTAAGAAAAAGGAAAATCTATCGTAAACCTTAAAGAAAATTACAAGGAACTCCAGTCAGTATGCTTACGTTGAAAAGCCTGTTCCCATACGATCACCAAAGATAAGCAACGTCGAGCTTGACCAGTACCTGGAAGGGTGGCCACTTGGAAATACTATGTGTTGTAAACTTGGATGTGATTTCCAATTCCGGTTAGGTTCGTTATGTTCACAAACGCGTTGGCAATGGTGTGAATCCACCTCTTCTCCAAGTTATGGGTTAATTAGTAAAACTTGTATTACTAAACCATTATTATCTCAAAGAATTCTTACAATCTTAAAATATTTTCTGCTTTAAATAAGCTGTAACGGGTTGATAAGCCGTAAAGAAAACAATCAATAAAGCAGAAAATTTAATTGAGCATCAAATATTTCGAAATATATTTATGTAACTAGAAAAAAAATTGAAACAGAAGAAGTTGATTATTAGCAATACTGGCTCGTCGTCATCAGTCATCAGATGGCTCATCGTCATCAGTCCTCAGGTGCCCCTGACTCTTGAAGCTGCCAAAGTGCAGAAGAAATAGACAACCCCCTCGAGCATGATCTGTTGGCGGTGGCTCTCAGGTGTTCCGGCATTGCCATGACCGTACAATATTGGTTAAATACAGTTAAGCTACGTACCACCTCCTTTAAGTACACAAAGTAAAAAACAAAACAAAACTGGGTGATGTAGTACATGAAAAGTGATTCATCAGTGAGTCAGTTACTTAGTTATGTGCCATGCGTGATATACTCTAAGGCGATCATGAATCTTTCAATACATGACTGGCGAGGCAGATATTTCCCGCAGTAGGTTGCCATTTCTTTCTGCGGTAGACCAGTTACCCGGTCTGTCCTATTTACCCATAGCTGGGGGGAGAAAAGGAGAATTCATACCTTTCCCAAGGGTATTAGTACGTAAGTGAATGTAATGGATTCGACTGGAATTCGAACTCGACTCTCCGATTCCTCAACCCGAGCCGCTATCCATTTATCATAGTAAATGTAATGGTAGATTAGATGGACCTGACAAGAAAGTTTGGTCCTTCATGAGAAGGATCATCTAAGACAATTTTAAAGACAGCAGCGGCGAAGCAGAGTAATCATTTCCGATATTATTATGGGAACTAACATTATTAGTCCCTTAAAATTTGTTACTCTCAAGTGTAGATAATTATTCTAAATTTTTGGATAAGACATTTTTGTATAGTACAGGTGACACTTAATAACCATCGACTTGAAGAGCAGACTCAGGGCAGTTTATGTCATCGGTGTTTTTATAGTTTCCCCTGTATGTATGCGGTGGTGGTGTGTGGAGGGTTAAATGATGACGGGCGGATTTTTATGGTGGATGTGTAAATTGTTACGAATGAATGGGTCACGAATCGGATTAGTTAGGTATAAGATAGTGACGACCAGCTTCAACCTATTCCCCCTTTTTTGGTCTTGTGCCACAATTACTGTATTTTCGAGCAATAAATCTCGAGTTTACTCAGGCCAAACAATGCTGCTTCACATTCTGAAAAGGTCATTATTTTCCATCTTGCTATAAAAGGTTTTAAATACACCAAACTAATGGAAAGCTCCTCAGACTTTTCAGAAATGAATCCAATAGAAAACGTGTGGAATATAAAAATCAAACAGTGAAAGGATAAATATGAGGAAGGAAAGACTAATAAATCCGTGGAAAGCATTCACATGTTTTAAACGAATGTTCAGCTAATTCAAGGCTCAAGAGCTACTCAATGTAGAGGGCTATTGAATGATGTGTGTGGTACGTGAGAGAAGGAAGTAAGATTTGTACGGGTATGGAAGAGAGGAAACGATTGAATCCTAATGGCGGAAACATCTGCGGCAAGGTTATTAGAGGAAAAGCCGAGTTGAATTTCCTCATTACAATTGGAATATGGAGAGAATGGAAATTGTTCGATTCCATGCACGTTCCACATTGGGTCTTAGCTACTGTCGGAAAAAAGAATAACGGCTACTGTTAGAGGATGGAGCATGAGAACACCCCCCCCCCCAAAAAAAAACACCTGCCTACCTTGATCATGCAATTTTTGGGAATCATTTGACTTATGAGGGTCACATGACACATATTCCTATCTTAATAAAAGCAGCCTTTTTTGACGATTTTTTGTGCTTTTTCCATTGTAGTCACTATTTCTACATATACAGTGGAAAAAATTACCAGCCTCCTCTAATTTCTTGAACCTTTAAGATAGTGTATTCTCTTCGTCCCACTATTAATTGCCATGGATGGACCGAAGTAATAGAATGTTGCTTTTTGGGTTCGTTAATCCTTTATCTACTAAGGTCTTTTATTCTTTTACTCTCTCTTACCATTCCCCACTGAAGAAAACCAGAAAGGCCTGAACTGTTGAAACTACAGAATATTTGCCAAAGAGAACATGATAGAACAATGACAGAAAGTAAAGTTAAAATCAGAAAATTTGTGAAGCTTCGAAAGTCAGTGGTTGTAAAAAAAAAATACGATGGTTGTAAATTATCAAACATTTCATTGATTAACCCTTTGCAGGTTATTTAAACACAGATAATAATTTTAGATTGTAATATTTTTGTAGATAATAATGATTTACTGATACAAGTCCTACTAATTAACCCATAGTTGGGGAGAAGAGGTGGATTCATGCCTTTCCCAAATGTATTTGCACATAAGTGGATATAAAAGAACCTGACTGGAATTGGAACCAGGCTCGACTTTGCTTAACTTCGGTGATTTTGCGAGAACCGGTGATATGGCCATAAGCCAAAATACTAAGAAGTCATTAACACGTAAAATGCTTCATGTACTGTGTACCTCTAGAACGTTGGCGATCATGGCTCTCCACAATTTACTGTCGCTTATGGATCTTAATAACTTTTTTTTTGTTTCCTCAAGGACACATGGCACAGTGGATAACTAACGCTTTTATCTACTGTGCCACAGTGGATAAAGGCACAGTGGCAGAAAGGCGTTAATTAGATCCAGTGAGAGGACCCAAAGAGTGCGAGTTCAATACCCGGTTAAAGCAGTAGAGAACTTTCAGAGGTGAATTAACAGGAGATAACTGATAACTGACATCAATTAAACATGGCACGTGGAACTAGAACAGTCTACTCCAGTGAGCGAAATAAAGGGTTCAGTTCGACATTCCATCCACCTGAAGAAGGTACAACAGTCAAAACGTTGTAATAAATATGGTGACAAAGATGAGGACAATAGTCTGAATAATGTAAATAGTGTACATAATACCTCATCTCAGAAATATAGATAGATACTGAAAGGCCGAAATATTGTAATAAATATGGCGACAAAGATGAGAACAAGTCCGAATAATGTAAATAGTGTACATAATACCTCATCACAGAAATATAGACAGATAATGAAAGGCCGAAACGTTGTAATAAATATGGCGACAAAGATGAGGACAATAGTCAGAATAATGTAAATAGTGTACATAATACCTCATCTCAGAAATATAGACAGATTATCGTTCTCATATTCCCCGGATGTATATCGAACTGCGTAACCTACAGCAAATTCTGAACTAATTCTTTTAGACCAGAGTTTCCCCAATATGGAGGATATCGCCCATCAGTGGGCGATTTCAACTGTTGGAATGGTGATGAGCAGTTGGACAAAAGATGGTGGGTGATGCAGGATTTTGTGTATTAAAAACGTATTGCAACATACTGCCTGAAATAAAATATTTAATGTAGATATGCAAATAACCTCTATAAGACACAACAACAACAACAATTAAAAAAATCATGCGGATAAATTGGAATAACGGTTTCACATTTCTAGATAAGATATAAATATCTCCGTAAACAACGTATCTTCTATGGTTTTGGGAAGATTCATTAATTCTTCAGACGAAATAATATGGAAGACAAAAAATAAAAAATTAGCTGAATTTTAATTAATCGCTAGTATTGTATATTTTATAATTGTAATTCATTTTATAATGATGAACTTTTCTCAAAAAATGCAACGCTAACCATTAAGATAACTGATCATAAAACTAAATTATATACATAGCTTTCAATAGTCAGGTTTATTTTCGTTTGTTCTTTAATGTAGCAGTAGCATAAGTGAGCGTCATTTGTTATCTCTGGTAATTTATACTATATCATGAATATCAGTTTATGAACCAGTAACAAACTTTTACCAAACAATCTTGGTATGCTTTTGAATATTTACTATACAGGTGGGATAATACTATTTTCCATGGGAAAGTGAGGGATAATACAAAAAAGGTTGGGAACACTTCAGACTGTTCTCGTTCCACTACTTATGCCTCGGAAGATCTCGTCTAGTTCTTTTTATTTTTACTGTTCAGTTATTGCTCATCCTGTTTCCATCTAGTCCAATTACACACTGTTTGGTCCAAAGATTGTGCTCACAATTACTATATCATCAAATTCTTTAACCAACGCTTTAATCTACTCGGATATTGTCCCGTGGGACAACTATGTGTGAAAAATTTGGAGATACTTAAACCTAAACTGCCTGCTGATGCGTGCTGCTTGTCATGCTTGACTGCAGTCAAAGAGGCTTTTCTTTTTGTTAAAGCTACTGCTGCTGAAGCCTTGCTGTCATTTATCTTTCTTTATTAACGGCTGGTTGTTTCATACGTCTAATTATCTAGTGTTTTTTCCTTGTTCAGTAAATTCACCTCATTTTACTGGGGCTGGCGACTATCCTTTTTCCGTTCATACATGATCAGCCATGTCTGATTTCATTGTCTCACCCTTTACTACGGCTTTTCGATGCCCCCCAGCCTTATTATTAGGGGGCCGCTTGATTCATCTTTACATTGTTCGCCACATCAGTTCTCAAGTAGGCATCGACGCAGACGACACAACCATTTACTCCTGTCTCAATAGTAAATCCGGCATCGCTGAAAAAGTTAACCCGACCTTTGATCTCGAAAAGGACCGTCAATCCGTGGTTGGCTGGTGCAAAAAATGGCTTTTGAACTTTAATGCCTCCAAAACAAAAGTGCTCTCATTTACCCACCACAGAGAAACCTCCCTGCCTCCTATCAACATGTTTCATGCTCAACTCCACGAGAGCGTCTCTCTGCGCCTTCTTGGTCTCCCATTTTCCGCTGAGCTGATGCGGAACAACTACATTGAATCAATAGCTTCATCTACCGCAAGGAAAGTCGGTCCTCTATGTCGCGCCGGGAGGTTTATCTCGTTTGAGTACATCCTTCAAATTTACAAATCTATTTGTCTTTTTATTGAATACTGTTGCCTTATAGGGTCTGGTGACTCCGCTGTTCATCTCGAGGTTCTCAAGAAAATCCAAAGACAGATATGCAATGTGATAGGTCCTGACCTGGAATCTATACTCCAGACACTTTCTCACAGACGTGCTGTGGCTTCCCTCTGTCTTTTCTACAAATATTTTCATGGCAACTGCTCTGACGAGCTACTTTCACTGGTACCTCAACTGCATGAATTAAAAGTGATACTAATTTGGTATCTCGGTCCCAACCTTTCACTGTCGAAACAGTTAAATACAACCGCCTCTTCTACTGCAACATATTCTCGCACTTCCCGATTGTGAAACTCCCTTCCCCCTACTTACTTCCCTGATAGCTATAGTCTTCCAATGTAATGTCAATCGACATATTTAGGCTAATTGCGCGTCAGTCAGTTAAGTGCCATACGTGAGACACACGTGGGCGATCATGTCTCTTTCGATCCATGACTGATTAGGCAGAATATATTCCCGTAGTGGGTTGGAATTCTATCAAGATATGTGAGAAATTGGTTGCAATGAGTACACCGAGGCCTAGTTTCTGTCTTGAGCATGTCTCGGCGTCCAATTATTATTCTGTTGAGCAGTCTGTCTAGTCCGCGACCAGTTAATTGCTTGATATCGTAATAGGAAAAAACAAATATCCACAAAATACTAGAATGTATATGATCGAAAAGAGGAAGCAAGTGATCGAAAAGAGGAAGCATGTGATCGAAAAGAGGAAGCAAGTGATCGAAAAGAGGAAGCAAGTGATCGAAAAGAAGAAGCATGTGATCGAAAAGAAGAAGCATGTGATCGAAAAGAAGAAGCATGTGATCGAAAAGAAAGGTTAAAGGTCAAAAGACTCTTAGAGCAAAAAAAAAAAAAAACTCAGCAGATTTAAAGAGCTGTAATCTTTCAGATCCTGAAGGGGCATTGTGTACAAATATAGAAGTATATGGATGGTAAAATATAGCATAGCATCATAAGATAGGAAGTTGGGAAGAGCCATAATCACCTATGTCCTATATAACAGAATCATTCGAAATGTATCTAAGTGCATTCAATGAATTAGGCTTATTATCGTGATTGAGTAGGATTAAAAGCTTAGCCTTGAGTAACAGTTTAATTATCAGTTTTGAAAATGGAAACCCTCACACAGAAATAGAATTATCGGTATTTTAAAGCGAAACTGTCTCACTTTTTCCACTGACATCAAGTGGGGCGATTATATTGAATCAATTGCTAGGTCTCCTGCTAGGAATGCTGGTTTCCTATGTCATGGAAACTGTCGAGATTTCGAGTCCGACTGTTATGGGAAAGGGAAGATAGAGCAACTACAATGGCAGCTATTTAGCATTTAAAACGAAACTCATCGAAAGAAAGAAATGATAACGAATTCTTACTTGTTACTGGTGTAATCTCGTGGTAGCAATCGTTTGTGTCAAATTGCAACGAAAAACACTGTATGATGCCTAAAAGTAATTATCCTGGTAGATGTAAACGACAGAAAATAAAGTGTTAGGACTTATTAACGGTTTCAGTAACCCATCCAAACAGAAAGAGAGAACAAGGCCGTAACGAACGCAGAAAAAATACTGCCGCAGCTTTTTTGCTATTATATTTTAGCATTTTATACATCCCTCTTCGAAGACATATGTAAATTTTGACTCCCCTTCCATCAGATGGGTTCGACTGGAACTCATTTCTATAAATTTTCTGTAAAAACGAAATAATATTTTTCATTATATTTCCATCACAAGATTCCAGTTGAATTCATTCATTTCTACCCTTCCACCGAGTTTCGCTAAGCTCACAAAGTTTCTGCAAGACATGGCACAGTGGAGTAATGGTATACTTTGCCCAACACACGTCAAACCCGATAAAAGAACTGGTGTTGATAGTTTGGTTTGTCATGTGGGCACGGTGGAGTAATGGATAGCGGCTCGGATTGAGGAATCGGAGAGCCGAGTTCGAATTCCAGTCGGATCCATTACATTCTCTTACGTGGTGACAACCTTGGGAAAGGTATGAACCCTCTTCTTCTCCTTCCTCTATGAGTAAATAGCGGGATAGACCAGGTTCTATAGCTTTGGATGGCAACTGGCAGAAAAAGCAACAAAAAAAAAAAGCAAAAAAATCTGCCCGTCAGTCATGTATCGAAAGATACATGATCGCCTAAGCGTGTATCACGTATGGCGCATAACTGACTGACTGTAGACAATCTTAATTCAAAAATTCCTTTATTGCAATTATAGTTTCCCTTTCCCCAAACAGTCGGACTTGAAATCCCGACAAAAATTAACGTCCATTTTATTTTGCACTTCCCAACATGTAGGATTTTTCTTCAATGATATAAAGTTGATGCCAGTTCATCGCTGCCAATATTTTGTGCACTTTATTATTATTAGTAGTAGTAGTAGTATTTTTATTATTATTATTTTTTCTTCTTCTTCTTTTTCTTCTTCTGATGTATACACAGTTTTTTCGAGTCGCACCCAGAGACTTAAAATCTGAAACTGACATATCTCTAAATATATTGACCTCGCCTGTCTTGTCTGATAATGTATTCTTTCTCGGCAAGAACTCGGCATCCTGATATTATGTGGTCAACATTTACCTCAAATTTATTACTACTACTATTATTACTACCACTACAACTATTATTACTACCACTACTACTACTACTACTACTATTATTATTATTACTACTACTACTACTACTACTACTACTACTACTATTATTACTACTATTATAACTATTGCTATAAAAAAAAACACCGTATAGATAGAAGTGGTAACTCCAATGGAAAAAGTACAAAAAAAAAAAACTGCAGCAAAAAGGCTGTTTTTAATAAGATAGCAAAATGTGTAGTCGTGACCCTCGTAAGTCACATGATGCCCCAAATTTGCATGATCAGTAAAATAAAACCGATCACGAGGAAGGTCGGTTTTTTTCTTTTCCTCTATTTCCTCCTCGAACAGTAGTTAAGTTCGGGACTCTTTTTACCGACACTTTATAAGGAAACGTTTGGCATTCGATAATCGATCCCGCCAGCAATACTTTCCGTTGAAACCCAAAATCTTTCTCAGGTACAGTAACTGATATTGCTCTCTCCAGTATTGATTGGGGGGGGGGGGGCTCCTTCCTCACTTTTTACGATGTAGTGTGGAATATCAACATCTTGATTGTGTTATCATTTTCTCTTAAGGTTACATGCGTTATCCATTTTATTTGTTGCTGTTCCCAAATTGAAAGGTTTTACTGCATGCTAGATAACAGCAATGTCGTTATCCATTGTGTCCTTAAGGGCATATGGCCCAGTGGATAAATGCGTTGGTTAGATCCACAGTAACTAGACCCAAAGAATTCTGAGTTCAATAACAGGTTACAGCGGTGGTGAACAAAAAAAAAACAAACAAAAAAACTTGGAGTTGAGTTAAAGGGAAATAACTGAGACATCTGGAAGCGACATGGCACGTGGAACTAGAGCAATCTACCCCGGTGGAGGAAATAAAGGGTTCGATTCCAAATTTCAATCATCTGAAGTAGTCCGGGGCGTACAACGGCAGAAACGTTGTGAATTTGGGAATGGAGATGAGGATAACAGTCCGAATAAAGTAAATAACGATAATACCTCATCTCAGAGATATAGACAGATATTGAAGAAATATTTCAATCACGTGAAGAAGGCCGAACCGTACATCGGCCGAAACTTTGTGAATATGGCAATGAAGACGAGGATAACAGTCCGAATAATGTAAATGTAAATAATCATAATTAATACCTCATCTCAGAGATATAGACAGATGTCTGCTTTAATCCGTTTCCTATGGGTCTTCCTTGTGCCTTTTCTGTAAATATGTTCATAATAACCGATTTTCTTGTGAATTTGGTAAAAGATGGGTGATTTTTGTGCGTCTGTGTCGAGTAGAAGGAGCTGACTTGAAGTGGCATTTGGAACATTAGTAACCCCCGCCTAGAATAGGGGATTTTAGGTTTGCTTTATATCCTTAGTTTCTTCCATCAACTTAGCTAGGGGATGTATCCTCATTGGCCTCTTTCAGGGAATGCTGGACAAAATGAACTTTAAGGCAGCAGAAATGTGGTTCTACAGAAGGATGCTGAGGATGCAATGGACTGAACATATGAGCAATAAAGTTTTGGAGAAAGTGCAAACAAAAAGGACATATACTTAGCACCAGAAAGAGACAGTTAAAATGTCTAGGGCACATAATGAGAAAAGAAGCCTTAGAAAATTTGATATTCATAAGTCAATGAAAGCAAGAAGGACAAAAGAAATCACCGCGTAACCTACCTAATTAGCTTTCGTAAACGGTTTGTATAATAAGAATTAGGAAAAATAGCAATAAGAAAAACAATTAGAGCTATAAAAGGCAGGAAATTGGGGAGAACCAAACATGGATGGACAATGGACATGTCACATAAAAGATTTGTTTATCAATGTTAAGTGAACGTTATTTTTCAGAACGAGGCTTATGAAAGCACGGCAGCCATCTTTATCTGTTTTACAGGTACATTTTCTTTTATGTATATCAAATATCTGAACACAACTGTTTCCTTTTAATAATTGGGGGGTATTTTTTTATTCCGTCTCTATTTTGGTTCTGTTCCGCTCGTTATAACAAACATTACCTGCCAGACCTTGAAGAATCAATCGCTTCTCCCAGAGGGAATTCCTGAGTTACTGCCTACTCACTCAACCGCATTCAGTTTCTTGGCATTTATCATCGTCGGACAATTCACCGCATTAATCCTGTTTCTGGTGAGAATCTATCGATTTAAATTCGTGACGTCATCATAACCGACTAGAGACTTGACTGCGTTTCACGAAGTCTTTTCTCAGAAAAACAAAAGCTATGCATTTCTTTAAATGTGGGAAATTATTAGGCAAAAGATTTCATTTTCTAATACACATTGAAATTTTCATAATGCTATTCCCTCATTTATTTCTATTCATAACGAGCTACGGAGAATTCATTTTACGACCCGTTAACACTTGTTGACTAAAAGTAGAAACCGAAATATTATTATTTCGTTTAACGGCATATCAACTACTTATGGGTCATTTAACGTCGAAATTTAATTTTCTTGAGAATTATATTTGAGTGTGAGATTTTACTTGGTTCTGTGCTAAGCAAATGTCAGTCGTTTATAATGAATATATAAGCATTTACTTGGTTCAGGCATACGCAAGCGGTGGTGTGTGTGTGTATATATATATATATATATATATATATATATATATATATATATGAGAAGAGAAGGAATCGAATATAAATTCCAACGTTCATAACATTCTTTTAAAAATGGGCTCAGTAGAAAAGTAGAACTATAAACTTTATTTTAGAATTACGTCGACATGAAAATCAACGCTACATAAATGCAATCATGTTTCGATATCTATCAACACATCAGGCGTTAACAGTACACATAGAAACATGATTGCATTTATGTAGCGTTGATTTTTATGTTTATGTAATTATTCTGAAGTGTATATATATATATATATATATATATGTGAACTAGACGACACACAAAAACAGGTACCTTCATGAGATCATTAAAAAAGAGAGGATAGCATGACGAAAAAAGACACCAAACTTGACGAAAGCATACTTTATCGTCGAAATGTTTGTTATTATAAGAGGCCACAAAAATCTCCTGAACCGACCAAGGATAAAAATGAATACAATATGGGAACCCATAATAAGGAGTGCCAGCGAAAAGAGATAACAAAAATTGCAATATGAGCACTGGTAAAAAAAAAATTGTTGCTGAAGATTTATTATACCCAGAAATTCATACACAGATGTCCTCAAGGACACATGGCACAGTGGATAAAGGCGTTGGTTAGATCCAGTGACAGGACTCAAAAAGTGTTAAGGCAGTGGGAACTTGGAGAGGGGAATTAACAGGAGATAACTGACACCCATTAAACATGGCACGTGGAACTAGAACAATCTAACCCAGTGAGCGAAATAAAGGATTTAGTTCGAGATTCCAACCACCTGAAGAAGGCCGAAGCGTACAACGGCCGAAACGTTGTAATAAATATGGCGATAAAGATGAGGGCAATAGTCCGAATTATGTAAATAGTGTACATAACACCTCATCACAGAAATATAGACAAACATTTTATTCCATGTAAAAAAAAAAATTAAAATCAATTTTAATTTTTTGAAAACTCATTTTAAGAATGTCAGAAATTATAATGTTTATTTAAAATAATTTGAAACAAACTTAACTTAGTTTCTACGCCGAAAAGATGTAATTTGAAAATAAAAGCATATAACATTTCGCGTCACTTGACAGGTGACGAAAGAGATTTTCATGACGTATTGATAGCTTACGTGAAGATAATTTATTCTACAGAAGGAGAGAAGTGATTTTTTTAAATATTTAAGTGAAAAAATTATTTACCTCATTTTTAAGGAAAACTTTTAGAGCTCTATTTTTTTTGTACTTAGCTTTCACCTTTACGTTTACGAAACTTCATGGAAAATATATTATAAAGAAATTAAAATAAGACTGTTGCGAGTGAGATTAAATTTCATAAAATTGAAATAAGACGACTCACTGTAAACTGTAAAACAACTTCACAAAATTAAAAATGCAATGAAATATGTAAATGAAATAAATGGTACTTTTAAAAACGTAGTAACGTTGCTGCTGAAAATGGCTTAGGATGGTGTCCAAATTTTTTTAATTAGTGAAAACGCTAATTCAAAATGCTCAACATGTTTCGCACGAAGAATTTGCAATAATGAAATGGACGTTCAGCGGAGAACGTTTACAAGCCACGTGACGTTTTATTGCTTGTGACCTTCCGTACTTTTTAATTACAGCCACTTCAACGACTTTTATGAACACAAAATTAAATTTCTTAATTACTGCGGGTCTTTTGATTCGATGAAGCCATACAATTTACAAAGCGCTAAAAAAATTATCTATCTCATAAGGATACTTACAAAAGTGAATGCGGCTTTCAACTAATTTTATAACCTAAATGTGAAAATCTGAAATAATTAAAGAAATAACAAATAATTGTATGAAAAATTCATTTTTCATCGAAAATATTTTTGCTTTTAGAAAATATTGTCCATATTTATAAAAACAACTAAAAGCAAATAAAAGCGTTTGAAATTAAATATTTTTGTTTTATTGAGTCTGTATGTTACAATTCAGGGTTGATTTTCAGGTAGGGGGGTCCAATTAAAAAAAATGATTTGCTTTCCTCAAAGCCTTGTGCTTTTAACTAACATAATACCTAAACTGAACGCGACTGAATTTCCAGAGTTTTCATAAAATTAGTTAAGGGCGGAGGTTAATATAAAAAATATTTTTGCTATGATTTTAATAAAAAAAAAAACAAACATTTATAATAATTTCCATCATTTGTGAATAGTTTCTGAAAGTTTCATTAACATCCGACAATTATTTTTATTTTTGCAAGATTTTCCAAATTAATGTGTGTCATACAAACAAAATGTGCTAAAAATTTGTTATTTTACTAGTTCCGGTGATACAAAGAGAAATATGTTTTTTTTAATCAAAATTTAGAATATTCTTTAAAGAAGGAATATTTTTTAAAAATAATTAAAAAAAAAAATTGGTCTTTCTTCTTAATAACAAACATTTAGACAAAATTTAGATAAAATTTTGTTTTCGTCAAGTTTGGCGTCTTTTTCATCATGCTATGCTCTTTTTTTTTTAGTAATCTCATGAAGGTACCTATATACAAATATTGGTAGTCAAAGAACTGAAACCCACGACTGGGACATGTAGAGCTAATTTCTTTTTTTTAAAGAAATCTTTTCACCCTTTTATTAACTGAAGTTTTGTAGTGAAACATTACGTAGAAGTAAATGGGTCAAAATGACTTGCTTCTGATCTTAAGGAAAATAATAACTTCCTTACCTCAATATATAGCAGCGACATTTTGTTCTTTTGAAAAATGGCATGAATCTCCACTCCCCTTTAGTTATTCCGGAAGTGTCTGATTCTGAAACGTTGGCTTTTATACAGCCTAGTGCGGCCAGGCCAACAGCGATCGGCGTGCTGATTGATCGGGTGACTGAAGACGAAGCCAAGAACGCTGATTGGTCAATCGGCCATGTTTTTTTTTTGCAAAATATATATATATATATAGAGAGAGAGAGAGAAATTTTTTTTTTTTTAAATTTTATTTTATAATTTTTTTAAACGTTGGTCACGCATGCGTGGATTCGAGAACGGTGTCGCCAGAAGGAAGATTCAGTGTTGTACGAGAGGCTTTCGGACGACTAGAACGTCATTTAGCTACAAATTTATTATTTAAAACAGCGAAGTAAATAAAAGTTTCATTTCTTTTTCTCTAAAATGGCAGTATTTTAACTTTATCATTTACAAAAACCTTTATGTGAAATCGACCAGACGATTGATATTCAAAATTTTATCAAAAAGGATTTTCCTATATATTCCTTCATAACGATGAACATATTGAATATAAAATTTAGTTTTCTTTATTAATAATGTGTTTTTCTTCTAAGCGTGTATTTAAAAAAAAGTATTTTTAATTTTAACATCCTTTGTAAATACAAGACAAAAATGTACATTTTCACATTGTTAAATTTTATTTATCCAAAGTTTCATCACAAAAAGATAATGTTATAATTAAATTCAGTAATTTTAATATTTTGTAACTGTTCCTTAAAATATATGAATTAAATGAAGGCGAACAATCGAATACACCTCTGTCTTGCTGAACTCTTTAAATATGACTCTCACGAAAAATGTCAAAGAATTTTGTCACGTACAGTTAATACTTTTCTGTATAAAATTGAAGACATTGGCTATGAAATTTTATTCTTTATGAATAACTTTTTTAAAAGTATGTTGAATTTTTATTTTACCATTCTTCGTAAAGGGACAATATGCAACTGTTTTCTGTAGAGTTGTACAATAGAAACTGAACAGAAATAATTTTTTAAATTGTTTTTTATTTTACTATAGATTAAACAACCAAGATGACTAATATTTAGAAAAATGTTCTTTTATAACAGTGAAAAATCTTATTGAAAAAAAAGGTAAATTACTTCAATGTTGATGTTAAAGAAAACAACTTTGATCCAGTCTAAAAGTTAAAAATGTGAAAATTTTCCGAATGAAACGTTATACCAACCATTTGATAATTTGCCAGACCTTGAAACCAGGATCTTTAAAGCTATTAAAATGTCACTTTGGTATATAGCAGGCTATGTTACAAGAATAGATAGTCTTACAGAAGAAAAACTGTTTAATACTAATACAACTTTGTTTTCAATAATATGGACATTATTTGAAAGAAAGATTAGATTTTCTGTTTTATAATAAGTGGTGTCATGAAATTGAAGACTTGCAGAATTTTTCAACATAAATCTTTAGTTTCTGTAACATATCTTCAATATGAAACAAAAGCATTGGATTAGACTGTCAAGTATATTTTTCAAAATTATTGTTTATTTGATTCTCTTAAAGCAACTCAAGCAACACAAACCTTTAAAATTATTTTAAAATTCTACACCGTTGTGCAAATTAATTGAAACAACACCTTTATTTTCCTTTCTTTCACTTTTAGACCAACTGCAGTGAAGGGGTGTAATCGATTTCTATTTTTTCCTTAGATCAGGTCATTTGCAGTAATATGAATCTATTTTATGATGACATTTTTTTCGCCTTGAAAAATACTGCGTCATCCGTGATTGCGTCAGATTTTCATCACGCCCAGACACTATTGCCTCGACTGTCGATTAGCTGTCCTACAGCCATTGTCTGAGATGGACGTTACTCCAAGAAAGCGTACAAAAATTGTAACGCCGCATGAACACATTGGCAAGCCTTACGAGTGAGAAAATCAATGTACTATAGACTGAGCCGGAAAATCTCCCAATCAAGAATCTGTGGTCAATCTGCAACGAACGACTTCGTGGAATGGGCATACGAAGTACTAATATCTGCACTAGGTCATGTTTCATTGGAAAAATACGAAAAATAGTAAATAATAATTGAATTATTCGTTTTGTTTCAATTAATTTGCACAAGGTTGTACTGTTAAAGTCAGTTAATTTTAGTGCACAAGAAAACCCGTATTCTTTTTGGAAATTTGTTACAAGCGCCAGAGTATCCCGGCCCCTGACTTTAAGACTCATTTATTCTGCTCCGTGTAAAGCTCCTTGTCTGACTGTTGGTTCCAACGAATTAAGAGATCCATAAATTACTTGAAGAATTCATCAAATCAAAAGCGACGTTGTTCTTTGATGACGGAATACACAATTTATCTGAAAGTTGGATTTAAGTTACAGAAATAAGAATTACTTGGATTATTAAATAATGATGCAATGAATAAAAAAATATCAAATAAAATGCAGGCATTTTTTGTACCATCCTGATACTTGTTCAATAGTATACATCAAGTAATACGAAGTACTAACATGTAGACTGGGTCATGTTTCATTGGAAAAATACGAAAAAAAAAGTAAATAATAATTGAATTATTCACTTTGTTTCAATTAGTATGCACAAGGGTGTATGTAGGTCTGGCTTTTTCGTAGCCATTTTATGTACACTATTTACATTATTCGGACTATTATCTTTGTCACCATATTTATTACAACGTTTCGGCGGTTGTACGCTCCGGGCATCTTCAGGTGGTTGGAATGTCTAACTGAACCCTTTATTTCGCTCAATGGGGTAGACTGTTCTAGTTCCACGTGCCATGTCTAATGGATGTCAGTTATCAGTTACCACCTGCTTAATTCCCTCTCCAAGTTCTCCACTGCCTTAACCAGGTATTGAAGTCACCCTCTTTGGGTCCTGTCACTGAATCTAACTAACGCCTTTATCCACTGTGCTATGAGGACATCTGTGTATGCATTTCTGAGTATTATAAACCTAATGGACTCAGCAACATGTTTTACCAGTGCTCATATTGCAATTTTTGTTGTTATTATCGCTTTTCTCTGGCACTCCTTATTACTGGTTCCCATAGTGTATTCATTTCTATGCTTGGTCGGCTCAGGAGATATTTGTGGCCTAGCATGTGTGCTGATTCCTTAAGTTTTGTCTATGATCTCAACCTGATCCCACTGAGGGTGGTGATCTCCCTTTTCTCTCCATATGTAGTCAGCCACGCCTGATTTTTCCACTTCCACTCGTGTTACTGCTTTCTGGTGTTCTTGAACCCTTACCTTAAGGGGGCGGCCTGTGTCCCCTTTATATTTCTTTCCGCAGCTGCACGGGATAGAGTACGCACAGTATTTAGTCATGTTCTCTTCTATGGGGGAGTCTTACTCAGGAGAGATATCTACGAAGTGTCTTCCCGTTTTTGAAGGTTGTCCGGATGTTATATGGACCGCAGATCCTTTGTATTTTCTCTGATAACCCCTTCACATAAGGCAGGCAGACTGTTTGCTGAGTGTTGTTATCCTCCTCTTGTACCCGCCTATCCCAGTTTTTTTTCTGCTACCATGTACCCAGGGTAGCTGTTACGTTGTAGGGTACTACTTATACTGACTAATTCTTTATCTAATGTCTCTGTGTCACTACTTATGACTAAAGGGTTCAGTTCGACATTCCAACCACTTGATGAAAGACGGCCGAAACATTGTAATAAATATGGCGACAAAAATGAGGACAATAGTCCGAATAATGTAAATAATGTACATTATATTTCTGAGATGAGGTATTATGTACATTATTTACATTATTCGGACTATTGTCCTCATCTTTGTCGCCATATTTATTACAACGTTTCGGGTTTCAGTATCTGTCTATATTTCTGAGATGAGGTATTGACAGATACTGAAGCCCGAAACGTTGTAATAAATATGGCGACAAAGATGAGGACAATAGTCCGAATAATGTAAATAATGTACATAATACCTCATCTCAGAAATATAGACAGATACTGAAGGGCCGAAACGTTGTAATAAATATGGCAACAAAGATGAGGACAATATTTCGAATAATGTAAATAGTGTACGTAATACCTCATCTCAGAAATATGGTCAGATACTGAAGGGCCGAAACGTTGTAATAAATATGGCGACAAAGATGAGGACAATAGTCCGAATAATGTAAATAATGTACATAATACCTCATCTCAGAAATATAGACATATACCATTTTATGCATGTTTAGTGGTTGTCCGCAACACAGAACTTTGAAATGCTCTTAAATTTCTATTTATAAAATGTTTGTACAAGACTTAACATTAAAAATTCATTTTTTTTTATTCAAGTAGTAAATTATATTTTTATGAAGCTACAGTATGGAAGAGACATCTATTCAGAGACATATCTACCTGATCAGTTTTATCTTTAATTTTCCCACCTTTTTACATATAATGAATGAATTGATTAATTCACCAAATTAATTTTAATTGTTATTGCAATTCTGCATATCTATGATCATATTATAGTGTAATAAGTATTATCTTGACCTTCTGTAAAACAATCAGGTACTTATTTACATTCTGCGGACTGTTGTCCTAATCTTTATTGCCATATTCACGACGTTTCGGCCATTGTACGGCCCGGCCTTCTTCAGGCCGTCATGGGTAAGACGATAAACTACATCATTCAGCAAGGTCTCTGATCAGGATGTTTTGAGGAGCGTGGAACCACTTCTTAATTACTGGTGTTCCCAGGTCCACCCTGACCCGGAATGGTAGAACCAGTTAAGGTCCCAAATGTGGGCAAATAGTTAACCCCCAAACTGGAGTCAAAACACTATGAAAGTGTAAAAAAGATTTTAATACCAGCAATAAATTTTTTGAGAAAAATTATTACCACCAATAAATTTTTATAGAAAAAACTTTAGCAGCAATAAAAGTTTTGTCGGCATTAAATAACACATTGAGGTTGATATGCCGTAAAACAAACCAACCCAAACCAAACCAATATATACTGAGATAGATAGATAGATAGATAGATAGAAAATATTAGCAGCAATAAAAATGTTGTCGGCATTAAATAACCCATTGAGGTTGATATGCCGTAAAACAAAAGAAACCAAACCAATCTAAACCAAAGAATACATATTCTATTCATACAAATCTATCCTAAAAATGTTGTCGGCATTAAATAACCCATTGAGGTTGATATGCCGTAAAACAAACCAAACCAAAATATACATAGATCGTTAGATACATAGATGTGAACAGACTGAGATAGATAGATACATAGATGTGAACAGACTGAGATAGATAGATACATAGATGTGAACAGACTGAGATAGATAGATACATAGATGTGAACAGACTGAGATAGATAGATACATAGATGTGAACAGACTGAGATAGATAGATACATAGATGTGAACAGACTGAGATAGATAGATAGATAGATAGATGTGAACAGACTGAGATAGATAGATAGATAGATGTGAACAGACTGAGATAGATAGATAGATAGATAGATGTGAACAGACTGAGATAGATAGATAGATAGATGTGAACAGACTGAGATAGATAGATAGATAGATGTAAACAGACTGAGATAGATAGATAGATAGATGTGAACAGACTGAGATAGATAGATAGATAGATGTGAACAGACAGATAGATAGATAGATAGATGTGAACAGACTGAGATAGATAGATAGATAGATGTGAACAGACTGAGATAGATAGATAGATGTGAACAGACTGAGATAGATAGATAGATAGATGTGAACAGACTGAGATAGATAGATAGATGTGAACAGACTGAGATAGATAGATAGATGTGAACAGACTGAGATAGATAGATAGATGTGAACAGACTGAGATAGATAGATAGATGTGAACAGACTGAGATAGATAGATAAAAATATTAGCAGCTGTATAAATCTTGTCGGCAGTAAATAACCCATTGAGATTGATATGCCGTAAAACAAATGAAACCAAATCAAACCAAAGCAAAACCTTCTTCAGGTGATTGGAATTTCCGACTGAACCCTTTATTTAGCCCACTGGGGTAGATTGTTCCAGTTTCCTTGAGGAAACTTGGCCCAGTGGATAAAAGCGTTGGTTGGATCCAGTGGCTTGATCCAGACAGTTGTGAGTTCAATACCTAGCTACAGCAGTGGTGAACAAAAACTTGGAGAGTTGAGTAAAAGGCAGATAACCGAGACATCCAGAAGAGGCATGACACGTGGAACTAGAACAATCTACCCACATGGCCAGAATAAATGGTTCATTTCAAAATTCCAATCACCTGAAGAAGTCTGGAACATACAACGGCCTAAATGTCTTGCTCTCTGAGTTTATTATACAATGATATTTTCTATTATTGTCACCAGTTAGTGTAAATCGAGTTATTATTTCTGCAATATCATCTAAAATGTTCACAATTTGGAATGAATGAAATAATTTTTGTACATCTCGTTGGTAGAGAAGATTAGTTTTGTTCTTTCTTCATAAATTTGCGTTTATGAAAATAAATCAATGATTGGTTATAGATGCTAATTAACTAATTCCCTGATATTACTGACAAGTTCACTACAATTGTTATTCAATACTAATTTAGGTCTCTACATATCCACCCCCAGTTGTGAACAACAATCGCATAGCTGCCAGGCCAGTTATAGGCATTGCCTTAGTCCATAAGCATTTAATTAGTTCGGTCATAGTTAAATGTTAGTCGTTTATATTTGAGTCTGTAAGCATGTAAGACTTTCCGGAAAATGTTTGAAGCACTTAGCATAAAATCAAGAAAAAGCAAGCCAAATGAAATCTTAATATATATATATATCGTAGGATTTTGATATAACCGATACATTTACCCTAAAGAAAGACTTCGGATGCATGTCGCCTCAGACATAAAGTACACAAACATTCTCTGATCTTGTCAATGGCTAAAGGTTTGGGTAAAAGCTGTCGCTCACAAACATTTGCATAGTGTTTATATTCGTTCGACAAATAATATTTTTGTTTACTTCCAAGAAAAGACGTTTTCAAGTATCGAGTTTAAACTTGCAGTAATAAAAAGGGTCTCTTAAGAAAATTAATGAAAGTGAAAAAAAAAAAAATACCGAAGCCAAATCTAACAAGGTGAAGAAAAAACGAAGCCCAATTAAGTATGTGGAAAAAAAAAACGAAGCCAAATTAAGAATTTGGTAATATTTCAACTAATTCTCATGGAAAACCCTTTTTTATAATATTCAATGCAATTCATGATCTGGGAACCTCACTAGACTACATATAACCTCCCTTTTCCGTTGATAATATTTCAACTAATTCTTATTGAAAACCCTTTTCTTCATAATGTTCAATGCAATTCATGATCTGGGAACCTCACTAGACTACATATAACCTCCCTTTTCCGTTGATAATATTTCAACTAATTCTTATTGAAAACCCTTTTCTTCATAATGTTCAATGCAATTCATGATCTGGGAACCTCACTAGACTACATATAACCTCCCTTTTCCGTTGATAATATTTCAACTAATTCTTATTGAAAACCCTTTTCTTCATAATGTTCAATGCAATTCATGATCTGGGAACCTCACTAGACTACATATAACCTCCCTTTTCCGTTGATAATATTTCAACTAATTCTTATTGAAAACCCTTTTCTTCATAATGTTCAATGCAATTCATGATCTGGGAACCTCACTAGACTACATATAACCTCCCTTTTCCGTTGATAATATTTCAACTAATTCTTATTGAAAACCCTTTTCTTCATAATGTTCAATGCAATTCATGATCTGGGAACCTCACTAGACTACATATAACCTCCCTTTTCCGTTGATAATATTTCAACTAATTCTTATTGAAAACCCTTTTCTTCATAATGTTCAATGCAATTCATGATCTGGGAACCTCACTAGACTACATATAACCTCCCTTTTCCGTTGATAATATTTCAACTAATTCTTATTGAAAACCCTTTTCTTCATAATGTTCAATGCAATTCATGATCTGGGAACCTCACTAGACTACATATAACCTCCCTTTTCCGTTGATAATATTTCAACTAATTCTTATTGAAAACCCTTTTCTTCATAATGTTCAATGCAATTCATGATCTGGGAACCTCACTAGACTACATATAACCTCCCTTTTCCGTTGATAATATTTCAACTAATTCTTATGGAAAACCCTTTTCTTCATAATATTCAATGCAATTCTATCGTAAATCAGTTACAATGCATTTCTATAATAAAATCGTATGCGGTGCATTTACATTAGATATATTTACATTATTTTCTCTCAGTTAGAGCTGACCGATCTTATTCAAGTGTGCCTATCTGCTACGGCGGCTGGCCATCCCTATCGCAGACACCTGCTCAGGCAAATCTGTGCTTGTTCGACACTCACAGAACACACCTGTCATTTATATTGCAACTATGCTGAGCGGACTTTAGTTACAATTTCTAGGTGAGGGAGTACATAATCTGGCGTGATCAACAGTCTGAACAAGGCGAGTATGTGCAAACTCTGTCACGATGACTTACAACTTCATGCCAGCTCAACCATCGACGGCTGCCAAATAGTTCTGTGTCCCCAATTTTGCTCAGAAGTTTTGGGTCAACCCATGGTATGGCCTTCTTATCTTTCTACAAGCCGATAAATCGACCATGGTAAGATTCGAACCAGAGTCTCCTGATCGGAAAGCGAACGTCATTAACACTTGTATTAATATCTGAGCTCTCATATGTCTTTCTAAATTGAACCGACAATGAAGACATATTTAATAATACAAATCCGTTTCCCACTGAAGTGCCATGGTTGTCTGATAATACATTCAGCCAATACTGGCTTTTTAGTTTTCTTTTAATATCTCTAAACTGCTGTGAATTGCAAGGATAGTCCCGAGAATAGAAGAGTTGTTTCCCTTTGCTTCCTATCGCCGTTTTGAATTCAGTGGTTGTTCTTTGCCAAGACCGTCCGCCATGAAAAATAGGCCACTATATCTTGCTATTTAACCCATGGAAGGGAGAAAAGTGGGTGCTACTTAAGTATGTGATTATCCTCCGAGTCTGAACAACGCATCACTAATTTATGTAATCTACCAGTTGAGAAAATTCTCTACATTAAAACATACAATAAAAATAGATATTAAAAATAGATATATACTGAACAAGACAAAAAGGACGAGTAGCCTTGAATATACTATAATAATGTACTAAACAAACAATACCATATGATAAACAAATAAACTGTGTTTCCTGTGTGCTACTTAAGTTACGCATGTAGACAACTTTATTTAAGGTAGATCACTTTACACTATTCACATTGTCCGCACTGTTGTCCTCATCTTTGTTGCCATATTCACGACGTTTCGATCGTTTTACGTCCCGGCCTTCTTCAGGTGATTAGAATTTCAAACTGAACACTTTATTTCGTCCACCTGGATAGAATGTTCTAGTTCCACTTTACCATAACCCATTACCTGCCATGAGCCTCATTTGGGGATCTGTTAAAATTAAACTCACTACATGCTATTCCTTCTATTTACATTGGATTGCTTACATACATTGCATTTGCAGAGGTATATTTTACAACACTGAGCTTTTAAAGTTTTTATTATTAGCCGTAAGAAAACACATTCTGTCGTAGATTTACATTTCACGAGTAGAAAAATAATGACTATTTTGAAAAGTATTTTTTATTATTTCTAATCAATATTATTTTTTGATGTTTTATACATATATATATTTGATGTTCTAGTTTCTATAAAAATGACAATGGTAACTACTGAAATTAAACATAAGGAATAATTAAACTCCTAAGACACCTGTCTGGGCCAAAAATGCGCATTAAAAAAATTTGGCAGTTAATGGGTTAACACCAAAGATAAACTGAAGGCAAGGATTATGGCAACGTTGACCGGCTTAAACAAGAAGACCGTCCAAAAGAGTTTCAGGGGTTTCCAAAGTCGTTTGGAGGCCGTAGTTGAAGTCAATGGCGATTTTAATGAATAAATTGACGCTTTCGTATGTAAAGACATTTTTGTGTCATTTTGCTAAATATATCAGTTAAACCGAGATGTCAGTGTTATTTTGATTTTTTTTTTTGCTTAATTTAGACGGCAATTTATCCATCGCACCGTGCATACGGAATAATACAAGCAAAAGAAATCGTCTTTATTTAATGTACTATAATGTACTAAACAAATACTATATAATAAAAAGAAACTAAAGTAGATTATTATTTTAACTAAAACTATCACTGAGTGTAAACAGTTTGAACATCGTTGAGAAATGCAATAAATAAATTTGGGGTATTGGGTCGCATAATTTTCCAGCAAATGAAATCTAGATGAGGTTGTAATGTTTGGACAGGTTAGGTGTTATTTAAATAAAGTTACGATTGTAGATAATTTTCTTTAAGGTCAATCACATATTTAAGAAGAATCATTCACGTAGGTCACATACTTTAGTAGCACCGAAAAAAGATGCCTTTTCATAGCACATTATTACTGTAATATTGTTTGTCGTATAGAATGACAACAGGAGACTTAATTTGTAACATATTTTGTTCAGCTCTAGACATTAGTTATTCTCGGCCATTGGGGGCGGGAGAGAAAGAGACTCGGAGAGTCTCATCGGAAACGTGTACCTTATATTCACATCTGCGATGTCTGGGAGACTGCGCCCTTACGGCTGGGGTTAGCGATTATATATCATTGTGCACTTATGAATTGCATTATGAAATAAAATTATGACGTACATGATACACATCGATGGGTGACAAAATTTCGGCCGCTTTTGGACAAAATCAAGATTAACCGTCAAAAGTCTTCAGTTAATTATGTGCCATGCGTGATACACGAATCTTTCGATACATGACTGATGAGGCAGATTATTCCCCGCAATAGCTTGCCATTTCTTTCTGTGGTGGACCAGTTGCCATCCAATGCTATAGAACCCAGTCTGTCATGCTATTTACCTATAGCTGGGGGGCTTGGGTGGAGAAGAGGATTCATACCTTTCGCAAGGGTATTAGCACGTAAATAAATGTAATGGATGCGACTGAAATTCGAACTTGGCTCTCCAATTCCTCAAATCCGAATCGCTATCCATTACTCCACCGTGCCTTTTAAGTCAGTTATGTGTCATGCGTGATACACGCTTAGGCAATCATGTATCTTTCGATACATGACTGACGAGGGAGATTTTTCCCCGCAGTAGGTTGTCATTTCTTTCTGCGGTAGACCAGTTGTCATCCAAGGCTATAGAACCCGGTCTATCCTGCTATTTACCCATAGCTGGGGGGGAGAAGAAGAGGATTAGCATGTAAGTGAATGTAATGGATGCGACTGAAATTCGAACTCGGCTCTCCGATTCCTCAATCCAAGCCGCTATCCATCACTCCACCGTACCCCCAAAAGTCTTAAGAAATCAAATCTGCATAACATCATCTAAGATTAGATTTAACCGTTTGTTCGAAAATCAATTTACCAATTTCGAATAAAAAAACTGCTCATCAGAGAAACACGAACAGACGTCACAGTCTCGACATTAATGATAAAAGTGGAACAGTCTAGACAATATGGGTTTGTTGTATTTGCTATTTTACCCTCTGTCCACTATTTTCGTTGGTCTGTGAGGACATTGCAACTGAAAGTTTTTTTTTCTTATTGCATCTGAATGTGACAAACAGTGTCTGATTTTCGCTGTTCATTTTTCGTCAAATTTGTTCATTTTTTTTATTACCTCTCCGACGTCACGTCTGTTGACATCGGAAACGAGATCGCCTTCTTGGACTTTGTTAAATGAAAAGAGATCGCTGCTTTTTATTAGACTATCTGGATAATGGATAGTTAATGAAAGAGCAGAGCCCGTATTCAGTTTTAATAGTCCAGTCTTGCGGCCTAGCAATAAATCCGTAGCATAATATTTAAAAAATAAAGACAGCAAAATAAAAAGACAAAAAGCAATTCAAAAGGAACAAATCCCCAAAAAACAATCTAAAAGCAAAGAAAATAAAAGAATGGTAAAAAAATAGTAAAAAGTTAAAAACAACAACAAAAAACGGCGAAAGCCCACACTCTATGAATAGTTCAGTCCAGCCAACTTGAACTTTTAAAATGTAAATGCAATATCAATCGCTATCTACTCTCCTTGCTTCTTAAAGGTTTTTCTGTTTTCTAATTCCTGCACACCCAGTAACCTCGTGTGTCTCAGTGGCTTTAATGACTTGATTAGTCTCATCTTGATAAAAAAACAAAACTCTATCAAAACTACGTAAAAATGACGAGAATTTGTATTTTTGGCCAACAAAGCTTCTCCTAAAAAGCACTCTGTAGATTACTAGAGCTTTAATATTCAATAAATGTTCAATATATATATATATATATATATATATATATATATATATATATATATATATATCAATTATGTAGTGCGTGTTCAATTTATTTTACATAATTGATATTAAAATGACTGATCCTAAGTGCGAATTCCTGATAATAACTGTGACATTACTCTAATTATTGAACAATTTAGTTCATGCCACCTTTACTACAAAAAAAAGCCTACTTATACAGTACAAGAACGCACAGTTTTAAAATTTTAAAAAATTCAACCTTAGCGTCGTGACTGCACGCTCGAAAATTATTCTTACAGTTAACAATATCATATTTCTAAAAACACCTCTTTCGATGTCTCATTATTATCTGGATTTAAAAAACTTACATAATTTTCTACCTGATGATGGTCGTATGAAACGACTGAAAGCCGAGCTAGTAGCAAAAATAAGACCTGATAAAACTGGAATTTATAAACAAGGATCATACCATTCATTAACAGATTCAAGGCTGATTGTATTTTATTATTAAATATTATTTGCGAGAGTGATTCTTGCTATATATATATATATATATATATATATATATATATATATATATATATATATATATATATATATATATATATATATATATATATATAAGAGGCATGGTGGAGTAATGGTAACGGCTCGGATTGAGGAATAAGAGCCGAGTTCGAATTCCAGTCGAATCCATTACATTCACTTACGTGCTAACACCATTGGGAAAAGTGTGAATCCTCTTCTCCTCCCTCCAACTATAGGTTCTATAGCGTTGGTTGGCAACTGGTCTAGGAGAAGGACAACTCTGAATTCAAAACTCAGTGCACCAGGTCCCTGTATTCGCCCCTCCAAAATGTGTGCGTGGCCGTCGCGCAGCCACGATCACTTAAAAAACAATATCCTCAGCGATTGGCATTCTGTCGTATAGGACTCATCACGGAACCCGATATTCGGACACGACTGGGAGCCGCCGCATATATATATATATATATATATATATATATATATATATATTAGACATGTCTAATTCAATAAATTACAGACATTATGTCTGCTAATTTTTAATAAAATCCGTTCATAATCACGAATAATCATTCGTGTATGAACGGATTTTATTAAAAATTAGCAGACATAATGTCTGTAATTCATTCAATAAGACATGCCTAAAACAGAATCTGCTGCCTAAATACACACACACACACATACATTATAAAGAAACAATTTATACAAAGAATTAAATCGCAAAGTTAATGTGATTAACGCCGAATCACTTCGCTAACAGGACTTAATGTGACATTAACTTACTATCAATTTCTTGAATAATAAGATCCTTATATTCGAGTTGTTGTCAGATGGAAAACACATGTCAAGTACTTTCGACAATTTTAAACTGTCATCTTCAGGGTGCAATTTTCTCATACATAGGCAAACTCTAAGACGCAATATGTGTAGACCGAAAGATATATTTTTTTAAATTATGCTATTTATTGACAGTTGAATTTTTCGGTCTACACATATTTCCTTTTAGTGTTTGCCTATGTATGGAAAATTTTGCCCTGAAGATGACAATTTGAAATTTTCGAAAGTACTTGACATGTGTCTTCCATCTGAAAACAAATCAAATATAAGGATCTTATTCAAGGAACTGATAGTAAGTTAATGTTTCATTAGGTCCTGTTAACGAAGTGGTTTCGCCATTAATCACATCGACATTGCTATCTTTGTATAAATTGTTTCTTTATGATATAAAATATAAGCTGCACACGTATATATATTGTGTATATTTCGGCAGCAATGTTTCATTAAATAATATAGACAAGTTTTGTCTATTTGTTCCTTTCGTATTGTCTGATAAGCTTAAACACATTATCGGTGAAAGACGAAAGGAAAACACCATATTGATACATGTTTGAATCCAATCTAAGTTTTCGGCTTACATATGCCATTATCAAAGATGACAATTTCAATAAATCAAACAACACACAGACGAAACCACAATGATAGTCTTTGATAATGTGATTAGGCTTCTCAGACAATATAAAAGGAACTTAAAATAAATAGACAAACATGCATGAAACATGCATTAATATATATATATATATATATATATATATATATATATATATATATATATATGTATATATGTGTGTGTGTGTATGTATGTATATATAAATAAAAAGAAAGAACAGAAGAGATAGAAGTTTTAGCTTCCATTTTTGAAACATGGTTATCACTGTGTAGCGAAAAATATTTTAAATCAATTAATTTATAATATATATATATATTTTAAATCAATTAATTTATAATATATATATATATATATATATATATATATATATATATATATATATATATATATATAGATATGGTCACCTGTCGTCCAGTTCATACTACTTCCCGGTCTTTTAAACAAGCGTAGAAGGTTTTTCCCTCGTTTCCTGTTTAGGTTTAGGTTTCCGGTTCCTTCTAACGTTTTCTCATTCTCACTCACTCCTGTAGCCCCTTGCGTCTTAGATGCAGTGAGGTGAACTGATTAATCTATAACTACAAAAATCAATGTCCGTGTAAACAACAGAAAACTTGACAGACGACCTAACACATGAGACAATAAAAAACAAGGAAAACAAACAGGAAAGCTAAAATGGCAAACATTTACCTATGCAGTAAATTAATGTACTGACGATGTAGACACCAAAAAACAAACAAAAAAACAAACACTTCCCAACATCAACACTCAACGAAGGATACTATCACTACTTCCCGCTCTCGCGATGTGCAGGCGCTATATAATCGTAAACCTTATTTTTAGGAGATATTCGTATTTGAGTAGGTGGTCCGTTTATTTATTAAACAGTATATTTATTTATTTTTGTCTACCGGCCTGAATGTTAAAGAAATCTTTACGTCCTCCGGCAAGATGTGAACATGTGTCCCTCAGGGCAGAGGAACGTACTGTTAAGCCAGGCACGACTTAACCAACTTGGCCACAAAGAATAGTCGGTCAGGCGTGGCCAAATTTTGTACCTTTAAGTGAAGTATATCTCGTCATAGCATCTCTTCAAATTTTTCATATCTGCAGTTTCGTATCCATATATATATATATATATATATATATATATATATATATATATATATATAAAGGCTGGTCACTCGTATTCGAGGATACCCGTCTACTCGGGTGGCTAGCCAATCCTTATTGCAGACGCTCGCTCAGGCACATTTGTGTTTGTTCAACACCCACAGAACCAACCTGTGTTTTATACTGCAACTATGCTGAGCAGATCTTAGTTACAGTTTTTGGAAGAGAGCAGGTTACCTAGCGTGATCAACAACTTGAACAAGGCCAGCACGCTCACACCATCGGCCACGATGACTTGTGGCTTCGTGCTAGCACAGCTATCTCCCCCCCCCAAGAGTTCCGCCTACCCAATTTCACTCACAAAGCTTGGGTCAACCCGTGGTATGGTTTTCAGGCACTTTCCAAAAGGTGCCGCATGCTGAGATCGAACCCGATTCAGTCCGATAAAACCAGGAAGTTTTCTTTCCTGACAAATCCACCGTGGTGAGATTCGAACCCGGGTCTCATGGACGACTAACAGGGTACTGCGATTAAGCTTTTTAATTTTTGTATTCGTATCCTATTATTAGACCACATGCCCATCTAGGAGACTCGCGTTACACCTATCTGACCCTAGCCCAATTAGGATGCCTACCAAACTCCATACGCAAAATATTTATAGAAAATAAAAGTATAATAGTCATTTTTTTTTACATGTGGATGAGGCTAAAATTATTAGAAGCTCTGATAATAAAGAAAAGGCCTACCCTCAATAACATCAACTATGAGCACGGCCACAATGTGCTGACCGTGTTTAGAAAACAAAACATATAACTCTAGAGAACTACATAAGAACCCTATAGATTCAGTTAACAATTAAAATAATAAATCATCATTGACAATGGCTAAACGAATAGCCGAAAGCGCTGAGATATGTAGAACATTTGAACAATGTTTGCCCACTTTATGTCTATAAAAGAAAACACTTATACGAAAACAAGAAAGATTAAATAAAAAAAAAACTTAATCACAGTACCTTGCCAGTCGTCTTTAATGAAACTTGTATAAAAAGATGGATTGCTGCCCAAATACACGATTATATATACAGGGTGTTAACCCCCCCCCCAAAAAAAACAAAACAAACAAATGACATCATTTCACAGGCCAATAATTTTGGCAATTCTTGTTGAAATAACCTCAAATTTTCACAGAATGTATAGAAACAGATCAAGATTTTATATTTAATATTTTATTTTTGTTATCTCAGTGAGAATCGGGCGTGGTGGAGATGATGACAGTTTTCTGATGAAATAGCCGCCGCGGTCACCGGACCTGTCCCCGTGTGTTTTCTTTTTATGGGGATATGTGAAAGGACTGGTCTATGTTCACCATCTTCCTGCTAGCATTAATGAACTCAAGCAGAGAATCACTTCCACACGGGGTAACGTTACTGGAGACATGCTACAGCGTGTTTGGCAAGAGCTTAACTACCGACTTGACGAGGGCCGTGTCACAGGCGGAGCACAAATTGAACACATATGAAATCGGGCCACATAATAAACTTATGTCCAACACCTAAACCGATCATTTTTATTGAACAAGACTTCGTAGTTTTCAAGATAATTGCTTTTAAAATGATGTCCAATGTTTGGGGACACCATGTATATTTATTGCAAGGACTATTATCCTCATCTTCGTGGCTAAATATGAATCTAGACGATATATTCCTAGATAATAAGCGGAACGAAAAGAATATGATTCGTAGATTGAATAAAGATATCAGTTCGAAAATTTCTTAAAGATTACACGTATCGCAAAGCAGCTGAAGAAGGCTGGAGTGCACGACGGCCGAAACGCCGTGATAACAACATAGATGCAGTCAATAGTCCACATGAAAATAATTATAACTCCCGATCAGACATTTACACAGAAAAAAAGTGACAGAAGTGTGAACAAACCTCACCAGCTCGGCACCGAAAACAGAAACGTAAGCATTCCGAACAAAAAAGAGAAACTGTTGTGTATTATTTGTTCTCTGTCCTCGGCTGTTATTGGTTTGCCGTGGACCTCAAATCTGAAAGTTTTATTGATTTCACTGGAGCAAAATGCGCCAAACAGTACGATTTTCGCTGTCCACTGTTGTCGGGAAATATTTCATTGTTCATGCATTTTTTTTTGTTATTGTTGGCTCTTCAACGTCATATCTGTCTGTTTACATCTGAAGCGTGATGGCCGTCTTCGGCCTTGATAACTGAATATCGATTGTTTCTCTCGATTTAAACTCTTATCGTTCAAAGAGTGTGCCATATGTCTAGCTTATTGCAATAAGCGACTTGTTTAGACAGACAGTTCATTACCAGGTGAGTTCTGAACAGTTCTCAGCCCAACCAAAAAGGAATTTTAAAAATAAATGTTCCAGCAGACACCTCGCATGTCTCACGCCGTAGCTGGGTGGTAACAAAATAGATATTGTGACTATACCCCAGACGAGGTTATGTCCAAGGGCAGAGTCTTGTCTCGGGAAACAGCTACCCCACCCCGTTTTATACGGGGTCTACTGGGAATTTTTGGCCGAGAATACGGGTTTGGATATCCCATATTAAATTTGGCCTTGTGCCACATCTGACAGCCTGGGGCGGTTGGTAGAAAACCTGCAGTTGGAATTCATTTGACTCACTTCTAGAAGTTGACGACTACTTCTACGCGCCGCTGGCGAATCTTATATGCGTTGTTTGTGTACTAAGTATTATCGATCATTACGAAACTTCGTATAATTATTCTATTCAGTAACCTTCCCTAGATTACAACAGTATACAAGGGCTTTGGTTTCAATCAATAGTAGGGATTATTATTTATTGTTATGAAATATAACAACTGTGGCACAAGGCAAGGGGGCTGTATAAACTATCCTAAAACTAGCTAATCCAAATCACGATATCCAATTCAGTCAATTGCTCATTAACCACAAGAACTCATCCATTATTCAATCTGTCATAAACCATAGTAAGTTTGTTTGTTCTGTTTTACGGTATATCAACCTCAATGGGTCATTTAATGCCGACAACTTTTTTTTTCTGGTGATATTTTTGTTTTGTCAAAAATCTATTTTAGTTAATATTTTTCCTCAAAAATGTATAGCTGGTAATATTATTTTTTCAAAAACGTATTGCTGGTAATATTTTTTTTTTTTTAAATTTATTTCTGGTAATAATTTTTTACAAAGTATTTCTGGTATTAAAACATATTTTTACACTTTTATAATGCTTTTTACCACAGTTTCGGGGTTAACTATTTGCCCATAGCTGGGACCCTAGCAGGTGCTACCACCCCGGGTCAGGCTGGACCTGTGAACACCAGTAATTAAGAGGTGGTTCCACGCTCCTCAAAAGCTCCTGATCAGGGGCCTTGCTGTTAGACGTAGTTTATCGTCTTACCCAGGACGCGGATGTAGTTTATCGCCATGCCCAGGACGCCCCATAGTAAGAATGAATATTTATTGTATATAAAAATACAAAGGTGGCACAAGACCAAAAAGGGAATGGGGTAGGCTGGTCATCACTAGTCTAAGTTTAATTTAACTAGTCTCATTCACTGACCCAAGCATGCATTATAATAAATTCTTCCATCACAATACCCCATTTATACAAAAACACATCCATACCCCATTTATACAAAAACACATCCATACCCCATTTATACAAAAACACATCCATACCACAACCACCAAAACATAGTAGGAATGGATATTTATTTCGTAAAATTACAAAGTATTGGCATAATATACTCAGTCACCATAAGAGCTTGTCCCTCATCGCCCAATTTCACATGTACCAAAATACCACATATCCACAAGGGTTCTACAAAACACCCCGTGATGTAAATATTTGTGCAGTTCATAAGGTCTTTTTTCCTATAAAAATATATAAAAATTTTCATGAAGCATGAAATGAGAGTGGAGGGGAGGGGCGTTAGAAATGAACCCAGAAAACCAAACTAATGAATGAAACAAAATATTCAAACTAAAACAAAACAGGTGTTATTAGGACTAGTATTGTTTTTACGAATGTAAACAATGCCAATCAGCCATAGATTTCGATTCATTTTACTGAAGAGCTTTGCATTAGCGCAGGTGGCTGTTGTTTATAGAATTAGCTTATTCAATAGTGCTCAATTGAAATATATTAGTAGGAAACGTTTATAAATTTGACAAGTTTCGCTTTAAGCTTCATCCGAAAATGAAATATAGAGTAGAGAAGAAAATTCTGGTATTTTTTTTATTTTTGTATTTATTTTTCATCGTTGAAGCAGATCTCACGTGTAACTGTCCTGACAAGCAGGGCTCATCTGTGTTTGTATATCACAATTTCAGTTGGTCTGTGCGGGATTCGAATGATAATGTGTGCGCGTTTCAGCGTCTAGTGTGCACTTTTACCTATGTCTTGTAGTGTCCGTATGTTGACTGGGTGACGTTTTACGCGAAAGTGAAAGGTTTTAAGTTACACGGGTTGTGGTTGTAAGTAGA
>CAXIWW010000871.1:22500-25000 GCA_964036315.1 Acanthosepion esculentum | reverse complement strand
CATTAAAAGAAATGAGAATATTGTGAAGAGTCATATGGTTCCTTCAGATATGTATATATGTGAAGGAAAAATATTCCCTGAAATATATTTTTTGTATAAAACATATTACCAAAAATAGATTTTTGAAGGAAAAATATTACCAGAAATAGATTTTTTGTATAAAACATATTACCAAAAATAGATTTTTGAAGGAAAAATTTACCAGAAATAGATTTTTGAAAAAAAAGAAAAAAATTACCAGCAATAAAATTTTTGTCGGCATTAAATAACCCATTGAGGTTGTTATGTCGTAAAACAAACCAAACCAGAATTTCTTTAATCAATTCACACAAAGCAAAGCGATGATATAAACCCCTCTCTTCCCGCGCATTTCTCTGAGACCCCGTTGGTCTCGAGTCTCGTTTTCTATCGACGCGCAGCCGTTCAGTTCGCCCCCTGCTTGCTTCGATATCTCTATTATCGCACGACTATTGGATAAGGAGTGTTATATAGCTGCTAGACTGGTTTAGGAATTGGTGCCAGAATAGGCCGTCGATCGTTCACGCTTGGTTCTTCAAGTGCTGTGATTCTTACTGACGAAGAAAGTTGTCTTTCAAATTAAAAGAAAAACTTGTAGTTCGAACGAATGATTTATTTCATGGAAATATTTCGACTAGCTTTTGTTAGTCTTGGTCACTCGTTTAATTTGAGTAAAACAATGCAAAGAAACTAGAAACACGTAAGAATTCAAATCAATGAAAAAACCGAGTTGATGACGTTTACAAAGTAAAATCATACGAGGTCCATGCCTTATCTTCGTATCAAAGTTAGGAGGAATGTCTCCGTTGGTAGTTGCATAATTAAAAGAAGAACTTGTAGTTCCAACGAATGATTTATTTCATGGAAATATAACAATATAACTTTAATACAATGTTGTCTTTCTTTTAGTTAATAAGCCATGATAAACTTCTTGTCGACGATTGGATTGACTTGAAATAAATTCTAGGTTTCAGCAAAGAAATAATAATGCCACTTTTGGCGAGAAAATAATTTACAATCGGATATATTTGGCATTTGTTAACACAAAAATATCAGAAGGCGGCGATGTGGAATCTAGATCTATGCATTCAGCAAAGTTCAATCAGAAATTCAAGTGAATATGGGCCCCTTGCAAAAGTGGGTGTGTCTGAAGACACTTCTGTCTCTTTCGTCGCTGCTCGTCTCTGTCTGTATCCTCAAAACCGAGCTGAATTCATACATAATTCTCCGTTCACATATCAAGCTGTTCACACGCCAAAATAGCTCAATTTTCCATGTTTAAAGTTGGTGTTAAAAGACCAAATCTAATGTTTTGATTTGAAACCATTTCATTCAGAGCCACTGCTCTGAAAACCAAAACATATTCGGCTGACAGGCGTCAGAAACAAAATCAAAAACACATTCTCTGATCTGTCAAATTCGATATCACACCTGGCCTCTCGACAAATATTCCTGCCTGGGAAAATTAATAAGGTTAGAATAACACACCAATCCATTCCAAATCATCGCCTTGAAATTTTAAAACTAAGATATCTCCCGATAAGTTACCATGTTATACCATATCTGATCTGCTGTTCCTGCTATATATCTCCAGATTCTCGACTAAATCCAAAGAAAGGTCTGTAATGATGTTGATCCTGACATGGCATCTTGACATTAGTCACTTTCTCATCGCCCTGACGTGAGTCTCTTTTGTTTTTTTTTATAAATATTCTCATTGAAATTGTCCTAATAAGCACTTCGATCGCATAAATTTAAGCGTATTATTAAATTAGCAACTGTTTTTCAGTTGAATTAGCAAGATGCAACCGTAAGTTCTATGCTGATAGGTTTTTCTTACACTTCACGCCAGTGGAACCCTCTTTCGATTTCTTGCTCCCATGCCATCTACAACCTTAAAAAAATCTAAAAACAACGTTTATCGCAATCTCTTGTCTTCCTGAAGCATTTTGTCTTATTGTCGTTTTCTTCATATAAGCCTTCTAATTCGTTGTATCATCCAATAAGTCCCTTGCGTCTTAGTGGCATTATCGCCTTGCTTGGAGTGAAATGATTAAATGAATTAAAAAAAGTTTCCAGAATGCTCCTGAAATCAATTCTGGGCAATCTGAAAGAAATACTTTATTTCTTCCAGGTTGCCCAGAATTGGTTCAGAAGCTTTTTGGAGACTTAAAAAAAAAAAAAAAATTCACCCAAACAAAGCGATAATGCCACTAAGATAGAGTAACAAATAACACAACTTAGCAGTTACAAAGACGTTTGTAGGCGTACCAGCAGATCAAACCTATGCCACGGGAACTATCACTACCTTTTTAGTAGCTAGGATCCATGGTCCGCGCAACACTCGAACCCCAATATCAGACCGAAACAATTACAACCATTAATCATTGATAGGAGGCACAATGGGGTAATGGATAGCGGCTCGGATTGAGGAATCTGAGAGCCGAGTTCAAATTCCAGTCGAATCCATTACATTCACTTA
>CAXIWW010000871.1:5000-15000 GCA_964036315.1 Acanthosepion esculentum | reverse complement strand
TCAGATAGACCGGATCAAAATAATGGTATCAACATTCATATGTAAACATTTTCTAAGTGCAATAAAAGCGGACGTATTAAAAGAAAAAAGAAAGTTATTACAGGAAATGGTGAGGTAACAAAAACACAACAATTAACAAAAAATAAAGTTAGATTAGTTTATCGGTCTCTCTCAGAACAAAAATCGAGAAAAATTTGCACAGCGATTTAAAAAAACAAGCGAATGAAAATACCATTACATGAAAAAGTAAGGGTAATTAACTTTAATTATTCTTACAAAGAGATGACTGGTAGGACTTAATATACACAGATCTCAATGTTTTCAAAGGTAACTTGAAATTAGCCTTGCTCAGTGCTGAGAACAAATATTTTCCGAATGCCGAGGATACCACGAACCGAATAGTGATTTTCCAAGCTACGCTTGGATATGGCACAAGGCCGAAAGTAAGGGGCACCCAGTGAGGATCGAACTCACTACTCAGACGTAATTGTTCTAGCGAGACAAGCTTGTTAACCATTACACCACCTTGAGGTGCCCAACCACGAACCGAATATGTGAACAATTTATCACATTTTTAAAAAAATGAATATTTATTTTTTTCTTTGTTAAACCAATTCAAGAAGAATTAGATATAAACTTATTTTTACAATCAGGAAAAGACAGCGGAAATTTCTAAGATATATAATGAGGAAAAAAAAGACTAGAAAAAGATTAACTTTGAAAGGACATACTGTGTTATGCCCCCGAGAGTGTGTGTCCGTGTCATACGCATGCATAATCTCGAAGACAACCTGATAAACACTTTAAGGCAATTAAGACACTGAAGATGACAAAGTGCCGTAACTCAGCAGATTTATTAATAATCAAACAGGTAAAACAAGAAAAGAAAAAAAGAATTGTTAGTGTGTAAATGCAATCAAACAAGGGCAACGATCAATATGACAAAAACAGCTGGAGGCTTGACCATAAAACTAATACCATTTATCTAAATAGGTAAAAGAAGGTAGCGAATACTTCATTTACATGAATGTGTATAAAACTTGCTACAAGAATAAATTGTAATGTTGCGTTTAATTTGCGGAAAAGAAAGTCAGAAGAAGGTTACATCTTGCGACAGTGGACACGTGTTAAAAAGATTACACATGGAGAAATACAAACGTAAAATAAATATGACCATATAATAAAAAAATAAAATAGATATGGCTACATAATAAGATAATAAAATAGATATGGCTACATAATAAGATAATAAAATAGATATGGCTACATAATAAGATAATAAAATACATATGGCTGCATAATAAGATAATAAAATAGATATGGCTGCATAATAAGATAATAAAATAGATATGGCTACATAATAAGATAATAAAATAAATATGGCTACATAATAAGATAATAAAATAAATATGGCTACATAATAAAATAAAATAAATATGGCTACATAATAAGATAATAAAATAAATATGGCTACATAATAAGATAAAATAGATATGGCTACATAATAAGATAAAATAGATATGGCTACATAATAAGATAATAAAATAAATATAGCCACATAATAAAAAAATAAAATAAATATGGGTACATAATAAGATAATAAAATAGATATGGCTACATAATAAGATAATAAAATAGATATGGTTACATAATAAGATAATAAATATGGCTGCATAATAAGATAATAAAATAGATATGGCTACATATTAAGATAATAAAATAGATATGGCTACATATTAAGATAATAAAATAGATATGGCTACATATTAAGATAATAAAATAGATATGGCTACATAATAAGATAATAAAATAGATATGGCTCCAAAATAAGGTAATAAAATATATATAGCCACATAATAAGATAATAAAATAAATATGGCTACATAATAAGATAATAAAATAGATATGGCTACATAATAAGATAATAAAATAGATATGGCTACATAATAAGATAATAAAATAGATATGGCTACATAATAAGATAATAAAATAAATATGGCTACATAATAAGATAAAATAAATATGGCTACATAATAAGATAAAATAAATATGGCTACATAAGATAAAATAGATATGGCTACATAATAAGATAATAAAATAAATATAGCCACATAATAAAAAAATAAAATAAATATGGGTACATAATAAGATAATAAAATAAATATGGCTACATAATAAGATAATACAATAAATATGGCTACATAATAAGATAATACAATAAATATGGCTACATAATAAGATAAAATAAATATGGTTACATAATAAGATAATAAATATGGCTGCATAATAAGATAATAAAATAGATATGGCTACATATTAAGATAATAAAATAGATATGGCTACATATTAAGATAAGAAAATAGATATGGCTACATATTAAGATAAGAAAATAGATATGGCTACATATTAAGATAAGAAAATAGATATGGCTACATATTAAGATAAGAAAATAGATATGGCTACATATTAAGATAAGAAAATAGATATGGCTACATATTAAGATAAGAAAATAGATATGGCTACATATTAAGATAAGAAAATAGATATGGCTACATATTAAGATAATAAAATAGATATGGCTACATATTAAGATAATAAAATAGATATGGCTACATATTAAGATAATAAAATAGATATGGCTACATATTAAGATAATAAAATAGATATGGCTACATATTAAGATAATAAAATAGATATGGCTACATAATAAGATAATAAAATAAATATGGCTACATAATAAGATAATAAAATAAATATGGCTACATAATAAGATAATAAAATAAATATGGCTACATAATAAGATAATAAAATAAATATGGCTACATAATAAGATAATACAATAAATATGGCTACATATTAAGATAATAAAATAGATATGGCTACATATTAAGATAATAAAATAGATATGGCTACATAATAAGATAATAAAATAGATATGGCTACATAATAAGATAATAAAATAGATATGGCTACATAATAAGATAATAAAATAGATATGGCTACATAATAAGATAAAATAAATATGGCTACATAATAAGATAAAATAAATATGGCTACATAATAAGATAATAAAATAAATACGGCTACATAATAAGATAATAAAATAAATATGGCTACATAATAAGATAATAAAATAAATACGGCTACATAATAAGATAATAAAATAAATATGGCTACATAATAAGATAATACAATAAATATGGCAACATAATAAGATAATACAATAAATATGGCTACATAATAAGATAATACAATAAATATGGCTACATAATAATATAAAATAAATATGGTTACATAATAAGATAATAAATATGGCTGCATAATAAGATAATAAAATAGATATGGCTACATATTAAGATAATAAAATAGATATGGCTACATATTAAGATAATAAAATAGATATGGCTACATAAGATAATAAAATAGATATAGCCACATATTAAGATAATAAAATAGATATGGCTACATAATAAGATAATAAAATAGATATGGCTACATAATAAGATAATAAAATAGATATGGCTACATAATAAGATAATAAAATAGATATGGCTACATAATAAGATAATAAAATAAATATGGCTACATAATAAGATAATAAAATAAATATGGCTACATAATAAGATAATAAAATAAATATGGCTACATAATAAGATAATACAATAAATATGGCTACATAATAAGATAAAATAAATATGGCTACATAAGATAAAATAGATATGGCTACATAATAAGATAATAAAATAAATATAGCCACATAATAAAAAAATAAAATAAATATGGGTACATAATAAGATAATAAAATAGATATGGCTACATAATAAGATAATAAAATAGATATGGTTACATAATAAGATAATAAATATGGCTGCATAATAAGATAATAAAATAGATATGGCTCCAAAATAAGATAATAAAATAAATATGGCTACATAATAAGATAATACAATAAATATGGCTACATAATAAGATAATACAATAAATATGGCTACATAATAATATAAAATAAATATGGTTACATAATAAGATAATAAATATGGCTGCATAATAAGATAATAAAATAGATATGGCTACATATTAAGATAATAAAATAGATATGGCTACATATTAAGATAATAAAATAGATATGGCTACATAAGATAATAAAATAGATATAGCCACATATTAAGATAATAAAATAGATATGGCTCCAAAATAAGATAATAAAATAAATATGGCTACATATTAAGATAATAAAATAGATATGGCTACATATTAAGATAATAAAATAGATATGGCTCCATATTAAGATAATAAAATAGATATGGCTACATAATAAGATAATAAAATAGATATGGCTCCAAAATAAGATAATAAAATAAATATAGCCACATAATAAGATAATAAAATAAATATGGCTACATAATAAGATAATAAAATAGATATGGCTACATAATGAAATAAATATGACAACATGATAAAATAATAAAATAAATATGGCGTGATAATAAAACAGGAAAATGTAGGCAGAAAAGGAAAAAAAGAAAAAAAGTTCAAAGCGGTGTTGGTAACTTTGAGGATGAGATTAGTAGGATGAAATTACCGACCACATACTTGGAGTAATGCCTTTATTGTTTGGGGTTCCATTGAACAGATAACCGGAAGTGGTCAAAACTAGAAGATAACTAAACTAAAAAAAGAACAAACAAAGAGAAAGTAAAACAATACAGTTTCTGTACTGTCGTAGTAGAACAACTTATATTATTTCATATTTATCTGTAGGTACATTCGATCAAACAGAATATGACATGTGACCGAATTTAAAGTGCGATTATAATGTGTACATACAACTGGAGATTGAAAAATTGCGCATATCTAGTAGCAGTTCCACACTGGGATACTGCAGACATCAGGTATTAACCATGACCTTCTCTCTGTTTCGTGGGAATGGCCTTTTAGTGTTGGGATTAATAAAAAAAATGCCGTTATTGTGTGGTTTCCAATGAAGGGCTAACCGGAAGTAGTCAGAACGGTATCAATCTACAAGGTAACTGAATTAAAAAAGGAACAACAAAGCGGAAGTAAAACAATACAGTTTCTGTATTGTGGTAAAGCAACATACTGAATTCAAGGGAAACAAGGGTAACCTGTTTGAGATTGGAAAAACAGGAGGGAAGTTGTGGAGAACCATGATCGCCCACGGCATTAAGGTATATAACACAGATAAAACGACAGAATAGGGTTCGGTTTGTTTTGTTTTACGGCATATCAACTTCAATGGGTCATTTAATACCAACAACTTTTTTTTCCTGGTAATATTTTTGTTTTATCAAAAATCTATTTCTGTTAATATTTTTTTCCTCAAAAATGTTTAGCTGGTAATATTTTGTCAGAAATGTATAACTAGCAACACTATTCTTTCAATAACGTATAGCTGGTAATATTATTTTTCCAGAAACGTATAGCTGGTAATATTATTTTTTCGAAAACGTACAGCTACCAACATTATTTTTCAAAAACGTATTATCAGAGGCCTTGCTATTGGACGTAATTTATTGTCATACCCAGGACGCGGATGTCATTTATCGTCATACCAGGATGGACGACAGAATAGGGGCTAATATATGTAATAATGGGAGTGATAACAGTTTGAAACGACTGCATTATATAAAAAACATTGATCGGAATAAAACTTTCGCGTTTTAAAGGCCGATTCAATAAGGTTTGTGAGGGATCGATTTTTAGTGTTTGTATGATCAGATTTCATCGCTGGCATCGTTTCTACCGACAGCTACTAAAATACGAATAAATCGATTATCATCCTTTAAACACGATTCAGAAATCGTTGCTAGAGGCAGACTTACTTTTCCTAAAAACCATCGCGTTGCAAAGGATTATTTTGTTGTTCTCTCTTCAGACAGTACACAACGGCTGTCCATTTTATAAAACCAAAAAGCCAATATTTAAATCTAATTTTTATGAATAGAATTCACATCTTTCGATCGCTTGCGCGTGTACTCAGTACTGGGGGAACCGAAATATTTTACTGCAATTGTTATAGAATTTCTGTATGTTTTTTTTTAAAAGCATATGTAACGCTCTCTGTACTGAATTACTCGATCATCCCAGCTTTTCTGAAAGTTATTAAGTGCTTGGAATCGCCTAGCTTTCATCTTAAAGCGCCATAAAGTTAATGGCAATACTATCCACTACCATAAGAAGGAAACACGAGGCATTCATTGACTTAAAAGCCAATACAACTAGAGTTAAGCTTTTTTTTTCGTCTCTGGCCTCTGGGCCGGGATCAAAGTGTAATAGCGGATAAACTATATTTTTATTTCTCAGTTGTGTCACTAGCTTCGGAGAGAAACGCAGATCAGTTGCCACTGGTTACGGACAGAGACGCAGCTCAGTTGCCACTGGCTACGGACAGAGACGCAGCTCAGTCGCCACTGGCTACGGACAGAGACGCAGCTCAGTCGCCACTGGCTACGGACAGAGACGCAGCTCAGTCGCCACTGGCTACGGACAGAGACGCAGCTCAGTCGCCACTGGCTACGGACAGAGACGTAGCTCAGTCGCCACTGGCTACGGACAGAGACGCAGCTCAGTCGCCACTGGCTACGGACAGAGACGCAGCTCAGTTGCCACTGGCTACGGACAGAGACGCAGCTCAGTTGCCACTGGCTACGGACAGAGACGCAATTCAGTTGCATCTCTCTTCGGACAGAGACGCAACTGAAAATAACATTGAGAGATGCCCGGTCTCGGGGAACAGCCACCCTCGACAATAACTCCCTCATTGCACTGAAGAGGTGGGAGATCGGTAGAAATACCGATGTCAGAGCAACCGACGGTTGCGGGAACTGAGCTATATTTTTAACCTGGCCTGGGTGTACACACACACAAGGATATTAAACTGACCTTTTGTCACATTCAGCCAGCGTGGGGAGGCAAGTAAATCCTAAGTATAGTATAGTATCTGAGCTCAAGCGGGAAAAAAATCTATATTTTATCTCATTTGTGTCTGTTTTCGGGCAGAAAAGACTGGATGCCTGGTCCCGGTTTTTGTATATTAGCAGTAACACTTCTCTCATTGCACCAAAGAGGGAGGAACGGTGGAATATAGACGCCAGCGGGCCGTTTGTTGTTAAAAACGGGGAGTTTTTGACCTTCGCCCATGTGCACGCCATTGTCTCCCCACTTTAAACCGGTTTTGTGCTATATCTCTTATGTAAATATTCTGAAAATGGCCGAGTCAGTCCCCAGATTTAAACCGAATCGAGAATCTGTGGCATTATTTAAAAATTCAGATTCAGTCGAGAGCTCCAACAAACATCCCGGAACTGAAGATCATATGCGAGAAGAATGGAATATAAGACGAACTAGAATTTGCATATCATTGAGAACGACAAGGAAAAGAGGTTGGTTGCTGTAGAAGGGAATAATGGATATTCTACAAAGTATTAAATGAAGATTATGCATTCTTTTTTGTATTGTATAAATACTTTTTCCACCCATTAAAATGGATAAATGGGATTTATTTCTATAACATTTTCTATTAAATCATTTTTCTATGCATATTTAGTTATGCATTTGTGTACAGTTAATTATATGAAAAGTATGTTTATTCATTAGTTGGAAATACAATAAATTAAAAATTGTATATGTACGAATATTTATTTCCCCCCAGTACATTATATATATATATATATATATATATATATATATATATATATATATATATATATATATATATATATATATATATATATATATATGTATGTATGTATATGTATATATGAAGAAGAAATATAGTTTTAAGGTGTGAGGTAGAGCAAAAACACAACGTACATGACCTGACGATTGCGTCTAGCATGAAACAGGGTGTCGCCTCTGAATGTTGACTTCAATGTCCACTTTTATATTTACATACGGTCTATCTTTCTCTTTCATATATATATATATATATGTATATATATATATATATATATATATATATGTATATATATATGTATATATATATGTATATATATATATATATATATATATGTATATATATATGTATATATATATATATATATATATATATATGTATATATATATATATATATATATATATATATATGTATATATATATGTATATATATATGTATATATATATGTATATATATATATATATGTATATATATGTATATATGTATATATATATGTATATATATATATATATATGTATATATATATGTATATATATATATATATATATATATATATATATATATATATATATATATATGTATATGTATGTATGTATGTATGTATATGAAAGAGAGAGAGAGATAAAACGAGAGAAAGAAACATATGTAAATATAAAAGTGAACATTAAAGTCAATACTCAGAGGCGAAACCCTGTTTCATGCTAGACGCAATCGTCAAGCCATGTACATTGCGTTTTTGCTCTACCTCACAAAAACACAACGCACATGCTCTGACTATTGCCTTAGCATGAAACAGACTGTTACATCTGCGTGGTGACTTCAATGTCAACTTATATATATAATCTAGATCCATATACATTATTTATATATATATATATATATATATATATATATATATATATATATATATATATAAAGACATTTTTATGTTTATACATTCTTTTTTATAGATACAAATATTTAAGTAAATGCTCTGTTTATAATAAACAGTATTAACAACATTTACCGGCCTGAATGTCCGAGAAAACATTATTTATTTATAAATAATGTTTTCTCGTTGTTTATTATAAACAGAGCATTTACTTAAATATTTGTATCTATAAAAAAGAATGTATAAACATAAAAATGTCTTAAAATAATTGTTGGAATTTGTCCATTTCATAATATATATATATATATATATATATTTAGGCAGCAATCCTTTCATGTACATTTCATTGAATACAACAGACAAGGTGCTTTTATTTAGTTTTTTATACAATTTCTCATGCGATCTAATAATATTTTTTCTTTTCGGATGATAAATTATATAAAATCTGTCAGAATGTTCATTTTATCCCGGCGCTTTCGGCTATACATTTAGCCATTTTCAAGGATTACATATTTTAACTGTTAAATAAGAAATATTTTGTTGTATGTATATTTTATAAAATGTTTTCATTTTTCAAAACACGGTCAAAATATTGTGTCCATGTTCAAAGTTAATATTATTAAGTTTTGGGTTTTTTGTTTTTATTAATAAGGCTTCCATTATTTTTAGCCTTTTTTGCATGTAGATGATGCTATTATATTAGTGTTGTCAACAAGTATATTATGAATAGTGTCCGATAGGTCTCCACGAATATTTAAATGAGATCTAATTGAGCTATGGTTAGAAATATGTAGAGTAAGTCTGCGTGTCAAACATGTTGTAGTGTGGCCTATATAATTATTTAAAGAACATTCGGACAGTTTATCATCCGAAAAGAAAAAAAATTATTAGATCGCATGAGAAATTGTATAAAAAACTAAAAAGCTCCTTGTCTGTCGTATATATATATATATATATATGAATTGGACATAGTCCGACAATTTATTTAAAGACAATTATAATATGTTTAATGTTCTTTTTATAGATACAAGTATTTAAGCAAATGCTGTTTTATAATTTCGGAGAACGAAAATTTTCTATGAAAATTTCTCGGACATTCAGGCCGGTAAATGTTATTTAATACTGTTTATTATAAAACAGAGCATTTGCTTAAATACTTGTATCTATAAAAAGAACGTTAAACATATCATAAATGTCTTTAAATATATATATATATATTTCCACGCTGATAACCTTGTATTATCCGCCTCTCCTATTTTTATCTTATATTTTGAAAAAAAATTACCTGGTTTTCATGCCACCCATTCGCTTCTTACCCACATTTTTTTTAATTGCTCGCCGTTTTTTCCTGCCCTACCCAACCGATCCTTCAAATACTAAACATCCGGGCCGCAGTACTGCACACTTAAGGAGTTCACAGTTCGTGACGTGA
>CAXIWW010000870.1:0-118619 GCA_964036315.1 Acanthosepion esculentum | reverse complement strand
AGTTTTTTCAACGTTAAACACGGTAATTTCAAATTTGAATATGCTGTGTGAAATCATTAGAAAACCAATAAAATTATTGAAAATCGATATGGTATCGATCAGAAAATGTTGATTTTGACAATTTCCAACAGTTTACACAAAGTTTTTATTGCAAATATTAAGTTTTACAAACTTTGAAAAATATTGGAATTTCAATGCAAAAGCTAACATTTCGAAGCTAGTTTTTCAACGTTAAACACGGTAATTTCAAATTTGAATATGCAGTGTGAAATCATTAGAAAACCAATAAAATTATTGAAAATCGATATGGTATCGATCAGAAAATGTTGATTTTGACAATTTCCAACAGTTTACACAAAGTTTTATTGCAAATATTAAGTTTTACAAACTTTTGAAAAATATTGGAATTTCAATGCAAAAGCTAGCATTTCAAGCTAGTTTTTCAACGTTAAACACGGTAATTTCAAATTTGAATATGCAGTGTGAAATCATTAGAAAACCAATAAAATTATTGAAAATCGATATGGTATCGATCAGAAAATGTTGATTTTGACAATTTCCAACAGTTTACACAAAGTTTTATTGCAAATATTAAGTTTTACAAACTTTTGAAAAATATTGGAATTTCAATGCAAAAGCTAGCATTTCAAGCTAGTTTTTCAACGTTAAACACGGTAATTTCAAATTTGAATATGCAGTGTGAAATCATTAGAAAACCAATAAAATTATTGAAAATCGATATGGTATCGATCAGAAAATGTTGATTTTGACAATTTCCAACAGTTTACACAAAGTTTTATTGCAAATATTAAGTTTTACAAACTTTTGAAAAATATTGGAATTTCAATGCAAAAGCTAGCATTTCAAGCTAGTTTTTCAACGTTAAACACGGTAATTTCAAATTTGAATATGCAGTGTGAAATCATTAGAAAACCAATAAAATTATTGAAAATCGATATGGTATCGATCAGAAAATGTTGATTTTGACAATTTCCAACAGTTTACACAAAGTTTTATTGCAAATATTAAGTTTTACAAACTTTTGAAAAATATTGGAATTTCAATGCAAAAGCTAGCATTTCAAGCTAGTTTTTCAACGTTAAACACGGTAATTTCAAATTTGAATATGCAGTGTGAAATCATTAGAAAACCAATAAAATTATTGAAAATCGATATGGTATCGATCAGAAAATGTTGATTTTGACAATTTCCAACAGTTTACACAAAGTTTTATTGCAAATATTAAGTTTTACAAACTTTTGAAAAATATTGGAATTTCAATGCAAAAGCTAGCATTTCAAGCTAGTTTTTCAACGTTAAACACGGTAATTTCAAATTTGAATATGCAGTGTGAAATCATTAGAAAACCAATAAAATTATTGAAAATCGATATGGTATCGATCAGAAAATGTTGATTTTGACAATTTCCAACAGTTTACACAAAGTTTTATTGCAAATATTAAGTTTTACAAACTTTTGAAAAATATTGGAATTTCAATGCAAAAGCTAGCATTTCAAGCTAGTTTTTCAACGTTAAACACGGTAATTTCAAATTTGAATATGCAGTGTGAAATCATTAGAAAACCAATAAAATTATTGAAAATCGATATGGTATCGATCAGAAAATGTTGATTTTGACAATTTCCAACAGTTTACACAAAGTTTTATTGCAAATATTAAGTTTTACAAACTTTTGAAAAATATTGGAATTTCAATGCAAAAGCTAGCATTTCAAGCTAGTTTTTCAACGTTAAACACGGTAATTTCAAATTTGAATATGCAGTGTGAAATCATTAGAAAACCAATAAAATTATTGAAAATCGATATGGTATCGATCAGAAAATGTTGATTTTGACAATTTCCAACAGTTTACACAAAGTTTTATTGCAAATATTAAGTTTTACAAACTTTTGAAAAATATTGGAATTTCAATGCAAAAGCTAGCATTTCAAGCTAGTTTTTCAACGTTAAACACGGTAATTTCAAATTTGAATATGCAGTGTGAAATCATTAGAAAACCAATAAAATTATTGAAAATCGATATGGTATCGATCAGAAAATGTTGATTTTGACAATTTCCAACAGTTTACACAAAGTTTTATTGCAAATATTAAGTTTTACAAACTTTTGAAAAATATTGGAATTTCAATGCAAAAGCTAGCATTTCAAGCTAGTTTTTCAACGTTAAACACGGTAATTTCAAATTTGAATATGCAGTGTGAAATCATTAGAAAACCAATAAAATTATTGAAAATCGATATGGTATCGATCAGAAAATGTTGATTTTGACAATTTCCAACAGTTTACACAAAGTTTTATTGCAAATATTAAGTTTTACAAACTTTTGAAAAATATTGGAATTTCAATGCAAAAGCTAGCATTTCAAGCTAGTTTTTCAACGTTAAACACGGTAATTTCAAATTTGAATATGCAGTGTGAAATCATTAGAAAACCAATAAAATTATTGAAAATCGATATGGTATCGATCAGAAAATGTTGATTTTGACAATTTCCAACAGTTTACACAAAGTTTTATTGCAAATATTAAGTTTTACAAACTTTTGAAAAATATTGGAATTTCAATGCAAAAGCTAGCATTTCAAGCTAGTTTTTCAACGTTAAACACGGTAATTTCAAATTTGAATATGCAGTGTGAAATCATTAGAAAACCAATAAAATTATTGAAAATCGATATGGTATCGATCAGAAAATGTTGATTTTGACAATTTCCAACAGTTTACACAAAGTTTTATTGCAAATATTAAGTTTTACAAACTTTTGAAAAATATTGGAATTTCAATGCAAAAGCTAGCATTTCAAGCTAGTTTTTCAACGTTAAACACGGTAATTTCAAATTTGAATATGCTGTGTGAAATCATTAGAAAACCAATAAAATTATTGAAAATCGATATGGTATCGATCAGAAAATGTTGATTTTGACAATTTCCAACAGTTTACACAAAGTTTTATTGCAAATATTAAGTTTTACAAACTTTTGAAAAATATTGGAATTTCAATGCAAAAGCTAGCATTTCAAGCTAGTTTTTCAACGTTAAACACGGTAATTTCAAATTTGAATATGCAGTGTGAAATCATTAGAAAACCAATAAAATTATTGAAAATCGATATGGTATCGATCAGAAAATGTTGATTTTGACAATTTCCAACAGTTTACACAAAGTTTTATTGCAAATATTAAGTTTTACAAACTTTTGAAAAATATTGGAATTTCAATGCAAAAGCTAGCATTTCAAGCTAGTTTTTCAACGTTAAACACGGTAATTTCAAATTTGAATATGCAGTGTGAAATCATTAGAAAACCAATAAAATTATTGAAAATCGATATGGTATCGATCAGAAAATGTTGATTTTGACAATTTCCAACAGTTTACACAAAGTTTTATTGCAAATATTAAGTTTTACAAACTTTTGAAAAATATTGGAATTTCAATGCAAAAGCTAGCATTTCAAGCTAGTTTTTCAACGTTAAACACGGTAATTTCAAATTTGAATATGCAGTGTGAAATCATTAGAAAACCAATAAAATTATTGAAAATCGATATGGTATCGATCAGAAAATGTTGATTTTGACAATTTCCAACAGTTTACACAAAGTTTTATTGCAAATATTAAGTTTTACAAACTTTTGAAAAATATTGGAATTTCAATGCAAAAGCTAGCATTTCAAGCTAGTTTTTCAACGTTAAACACGGTAATTTCAAATTTGAATATGCAGTGTGAAATCATTAGAAAACCAATAAAATTATTGAAAATCGATATGGTATCGATCAGAAAATGTTGATTTTGACAATTTCCAACAGTTTACACAAAGTTTTATTGCAAATATTAAGTTTTACAAACTTTTGAAAAATATTGGAATTTCAATGCAAAAGCTAGCATTTCAAGCTAGTTTTTCAACGTTAAACACGGTAATTTCAAATTTGAATATGCAGTGTGAAATCATTAGAAAACCAATAAAATTATTGAAAATCGATATGGTATCGATCAGAAAATGTTGATTTTGACAATTTCCAACAGTTTACACAAAGTTTTATTGCAAATATTAAGTTTTACAAACTTTTGAAAAATATTGGAATTTCAATGCAAAAGCTAGCATTTCAAGCTAGTTTTTCAACGTTAAACACGGTAATTTCAAATTTGAATATGCAGTGTGAAATCATTAGAAAACCAATAAAATTATTGAAAATCGATATGGTATCGATCAGAAAATGTTGATTTTGACAATTTCCAACAGTTTACACAAAGTTTTATTGCAAATATTAAGTTTTACAAACTTTTGAAAAATATTGGAATTTCAATGCAAAAGCTAGCATTTCAAGCTAGTTTTTCAACGTTAAACACGGTAATTTCAAATTTGAATATGCAGTGTGAAATCATTAGAAAACCAATAAAATTATTGAAAATCGATATGGTATCGATCAGAAAATGTTGATTTTGACAATTTCCAACAGTTTACACAAAGTTTTATTGCAAATATTAAGTTTTACAAACTTTTGAAAAATATTGGAATTTCAATGCAAAAGCTAGCATTTCAAGCTAGTTTTTCAACGTTAAACACGGTAATTTCAAATTTGAATATGCAGTGTGAAATCATTAGAAAACCAATAAAATTATTGAAAATCGATATGGTATCGATCAGAAAATGTTGATTTTGACAATTTCCAACAGTTTACACAAAGTTTTATTGCAAATATTAAGTTTTACAAACTTTTGAAAAATATTGGAATTTCAATGCAAAAGCTAGCATTTCAAGCTAGTTTTTCAACGTTAAACACGGTAATTTCAAATTTGAATATGCAGTGTGAAATCATTAGAAAACCAATAAAATTATTGAAAATCGATATGGTATCGATCAGAAAATGTTGATTTTGACAATTTCCAACAGTTTACACAAAGTTTTATTGCAAATATTAAGTTTTACAAACTTTTGAAAAATATTGGAATTTCAATGCAAAAGCTAGCATTTCAAGCTAGTTTTTCAACGTTAAACACGGTAATTTCAAATTTGAATATGCAGTGTGAAATCATTAGAAAACCAATAAAATTATTGAAAATCGATATGGTATCGATCAGAAAATGTTGATTTTGACAATTTCCAACAGTTTACACAAAGTTTTATTGCAAATATTAAGTTTTACAAACTTTTGAAAAATATTGGAATTTCAATGCAAAAGCTAGCATTTCAAGCTAGTTTTTCAACGTTAAACACGGTAATTTCAAATTTGAATATGCAGTGTGAAATCATTAGAAAACCAATAAAATTATTGAAAATCGATATGGTATCGATCAGAAAATGTTGATTTTGACAATTTCCAACAGTTTACACAAAGTTTTATTGCAAATATTAAGTTTTACAAACTTTTGAAAAATATTGGAATTTCAATGCAAAAGCTAGCATTTCAAGCTAGTTTTTCAACGTTAAACACGGTAATTTCAAATTTGAATATGCAGTGTGAAATCATTAGAAAACCAATAAAATTATTGAAAATCGATATGGTATCGATCAGAAAATGTTGATTTTGACAATTTCCAACAGTTTACACAAAGTTTTATTGCAAATATTAAGTTTTACAAACTTTTGAAAAATATTGGAATTTCAATGCAAAAGCTAGCATTTCAAGCTAGTTTTTCAACGTTAAACACGGTAATTTCAAATTTGAATATGCAGTGTGAAATCATTAGAAAACCAATAAAATTATTGAAAATCGATATGGTATCGATCAGAAAATGTTGATTTTGACAATTTCCAACAGTTTACACAAAGTTTTATTGCAAATATTAAGTTTTACAAACTTTTGAAAAATATTGGAATTTCAATGCAAAAGCTAGCATTTCAAGCTAGTTTTTCAACGTTAAACACGGTAATTTCAAATTTGAATATGCAGTGTGAAATCATTAGAAAACCAATAAAATTATTGAAAATCGATATGGTATCGATCAGAAAATGTTGATTTTGACAATTTCCAACAGTTTACACAAAGTTTTATTGCAAATATTAAGTTTTACAAACTTTTGAAAAATATTGGAATTTCAATGCAAAAGCTAGCATTTCAAGCTAGTTTTTCAACGTTAAACACGGTAATTTCAAATTTGAATATGCTGTGTGAAATCATTAGAAAACCAATAAAATTATTGAAAATCGATATGGTATCGATCAGAAAATGTTGATTTTGACAATTTCCAACAGTTTACACAAAGTTTTATTGCAAATATTAAGTTTTACAAACTTTTGAAAAATATTGGAATTTCAATGCAAAAGCTAGCATTTCAAGCTAGTTTTTCAACGTTAAACACGGTAATTTCAAATTTGAATATGCTGTGTGAAATCATTAGAAAACCAATAAAATTATTGAAAATCGATATGGTATCGATCAGAAAATGTTGATTTTGACAATTTCCAACAGTTTACACAAAGTTTTATTGCAAATATTAAGTTTTACAAACTTTTGAAAAATATTGGAATTTCAATGCAAAAGCTAGCATTTCAAGCTAGTTTTTCAACGTTAAACACGGTAATTTCAAATTTGAATATGCAGTGTGAAATCATTAGAAAACCAATAAAATTATTGAAAATCGATATGGTATCGATCAGAAAATGTTGATTTTGACAATTTCCAACAGTTTACACAAAGTTTTATTGCAAATATTAAGTTTTACAAACTTTTGAAAAATATTGGAATTTCAATGCAAAAGCTAGCATTTCAAGCTAGTTTTTCAACGTTAAACACGGTAATTTCAAATTTGAATATGCAGTGTGAAATCATTAGAAAACCAATAAAATTATTGAAAATCGATATGGTATCGATCAGAAAATGTTGATTTTGACAATTTCCAACAGTTTACACAAAGTTTTATTGCAAATATTAAGTTTTACAAACTTTTGAAAAATATTGGAATTTCAATGCAAAAGCTAGCATTTCAAGCTAGTTTTTCAACGTTAAACACGGTAATTTCAAATTTGAATATGCTGTGTGAAATCATTAGAAAACCAATAAAATTATTGAAAATCGATATGGTATCGATCAGAAAATGTTGATTTTGACAATTTCCAACAGTTTACACAAAGTTTTATTGCAAATATTAAGTTTTACAAACTTTTGAAAAATATTGGAATTTCAATGCAAAAGCTAGCATTTCAAGCTAGTTTTTCAACGTTAAACACGGTAATTTCAAATTTGAATATGCTGTGTGAAATCATTAGAAAACCAATAAAATTATTGAAAATCGATATGGTATCGATCAGAAAATGTTGATTTTGACAATTTCCAACAGTTTACACAAAGTTTTATTGCAAATATTAAGTTTTACAAACTTTTGAAAAATATTGGAATTTCAATGCAAAAGCTAGCATTTCAAGCTAGTTTTTCAACGTTAAACACGGTAATTTCAAATTTGAATATGCAGTGTGAAATCATTAGAAAACCAATAAAATTATTGAAAATCGATATGGTATCGATCAGAAAATGTTGATTTTGACAATTTCCAACAGTTTACACAAAGTTTTATTGCAAATATTAAGTTTTACAAACTTTTGAAAAATATTGGAATTTCAATGCAAAAGCTAGCATTTCAAGCTAGTTTTTCAACGGTAATTTCAAATTTGAATATGCAGTGTGAAATCATTAGAAAACCAATAAAATTATTGAAAATCGATATGGTATCGATCAGAAAATGTTGATTTTGACAATTTCCAACAGTTTACACAAAGTTTTATTGCAAATATTAAGTTTTACAAACTTTTGAAAAATATTGGAATTTCAATGCAAAAGCTAGCATTTCAAGCTAGTTTTTCAACGTTAAACACGGTAATTTCAAATTTGAATATGCAGTGTGAAATCATTAGAAAACCAATAAAATTATTGAAAATCGATATGGTATCGATCAGAAAATGTTGATTTTGACAATTTCCAACAGTTTACACAAAGTTTTATTGCAAATATTAAGTTTTACAAACTTTTGAAAAATATTGGAATTTCAATGCAAAAGCTAGCATTTCAAGCTAGTTTTTCAACGTTAAACACGGTAATTTCAAATTTGAATATGCTGTGTGAAATCATTAGAAAACCAATAAAATTATTGAAAATCGATATGGTATCGATCAGAAAATGTTGATTTTGACAATTTCCAACAGTTTACACAAAGTTTTATTGCAAATATTAAGTTTTACAAACTTTTGAAAAATATTGGAATTTCAATGCAAAAGCTAGCATTTCAAGCTAGTTTTTCAACGTTAAACACGGTAATTTCAAATTTGAATATGCTGTGTGAAATCATTAGAAAACCAATAAAATTATTGAAAATCGATATGGTATCGATCAGAAAATGTTGATTTTGACAATTTCCAACAGTTTACACAAAGTTTTATTGCAAATATTAAGTTTTACAAACTTTTGAAAAATATTGGAATTTCAATGCAAAAGCTAGCATTTCAAGCTAGTTTTTCAACGTTAAACACGGTAATTTCAAATTTGAATATGCAGTGTGAAATCATTAGAAAACCAATAAAATTATTGAAAACCGATATGGTATCGATCAGAAAATGTTGATTTTGACAATGTCCAACAGTTTACACAATATTTATTGCAAATATAAAGTTTTACAAACTTTTGAAAAATGTTGGAATTTCAATGCAAAAGCTAGCATTTCAAGCTAGTTTTTCAACGTTAAACACGGTAATTTCAAATTTGAATATGCTGTGTGAAATTATTAGAAAACCAATAAAATTATTGAAAATCGATATGGTATCGATCAGAAAATGTTGATTTTGACAATTTCCAACAGTTTACACAAAGTTTTATTGCAAATATTAAGTTTTACAAACTTTTGAAAAATATTGGAATTTCAATGCAAAAGCTAGCATTTCAAGCTAGTTTTTCAACGTTAAACACGGTAATTTCAAATTTGAATATGCAGTGTGAAATCATTAGAAAACCAATAAAATTATTGAAAACCGATATGGTATCGATCAGAAAATGTTGATTTTGACAATGTCCAACAGTTTACACAATATTTATTGCAAATATAAAGTTTTACAAACTTTTGAAAAATGTTGGAATTTCAATGCAAAAGCTAGCATTTCAAGCTAGTTTTTCAACGTTAAACACGGTAATTTCAAATTTGAATATGCAGTGTGAAATCATTAGAAAACCAATAAAATTATTGAAAATCGATATGGTATCGATCAGAAAATGTTGATTTTGACAATTTCCAACAGTTTACACAAAGTTTTATTGCAAATATTAAGTTTTACAAACTTTTGAAAAATATTGGAATTTCAATGCAAAAGCTAGCATTTCAAGCTAGTTTTTCAACGTTAAACACGGTAATTTCAAATTTGAATATGCAGTGTGAAATCATTAGAAAACCAATAAAATTATTGAAAATCGATATGGTATCGATCAGAAAATGTTGATTTTGACAATTTCCAACAGTTTACACAAAGTTTTATTGCAAATATTAAGTTTTACAAACTTTTGAAAAATATTGGAATTTCAATGCAAAAGCTAGCATTTCAAGCTAGTTTTTCAACGTTAAACACGGTAATTTCAAATTTGAATATGCAGTGTGAAATCATTAGAAAACCAATAAAATTATTGAAAATCGATATGGTATCGATCAGAAAATGTTGATTTTGACAATTTCCAACAGTTTACACAAAGTTTTATTGCAAATATTAAGTTTTACAAACTTTTGAAAAATATTGGAATTTCAATGCAAAAGCTAGCATTTCAAGCTAGTTTTTCAACGTTAAACACGGTAATTTCAAATTTGAATATGCAGTGTGAAATCATTAGAAAACCAATAAAATTATTGAAAATCGATATGGTATCGATCAGAAAATGTTGATTTTGACAATTTCCAACAGTTTACACAAAGTTTTATTGCAAATATTAAGTTTTACAAACTTTTGAAAAATATTGGAATTTCAATGCAAAAGCTAGCATTTCAAGCTAGTTTTTCAACGTTAAACACGGTAATTTCAAATTTGAATATGCTGTGTGAAATCATTAGAAAACCAATAAAATTATTGAAAATCGATATGGTATCGATCAGAAAATGTTGATTTTGACAATTTCCAACAGTTTACACAAAGTTTTATTGCAAATATTAAGTTTTACAAACTTTTGAAAAATATTGGAATTTCAATGCAAAAGCTAGCATTTCAAGCTAGTTTTTCAACGTTAAACACGGTAATTTCAAATTTGAATATGCAGTGTGAAATCATTAGAAAACCAATAAAATTATTGAAAATCGATATGGTATCGATCAGAAAATGTTGATTTTGACAATTTCCAACAGTTTACACAAAGTTTTATTGCAAATATTAAGTTTTACAAACTTTTGAAAAATATTGGAATTTCAATGCAAAAGCTAGCATTTCAAGCTAGTTTTTCAACGTTAAACACGGTAATTTCAAATTTGAATATGCAGTGTGAAATCATTAGAAAACCAATAAAATTATTGAAAATCGATATGGTATCGATCAGAAAATGTTGATTTTGACAATTTCCAACAGTTTACACAAAGTTTTATTGCAAATATTAAGTTTTACAAACTTTTGAAAAATATTGGAATTTCAATGCAAAAGCTAGCATTTCAAGCTAGTTTTTCAACGTTAAACACGGTAATTTCAAATTTGAATATGCAGTGTGAAATCATTAGAAAACCAATAAAATTATTGAAAATCGATATGTTATCGATCAGAAAATGTTGATTTTGACAATTTCCAACAGTTTACACAAAGTTTTATTGCAAATATTAAGTTTTACAAACTTTTGAAAAATATTGGAATTTCAATGCAAAAGCTAGCATTTCAAGCTAGTTTTTCAACGTTAAACACGGTAATTTCAAATTTGAATATGCAGTGTGAAATCATTAGAAAACCAATAAAATTATTGAAAACCGATATGGTATCGATCAGAAAATGTTGATTTTGACAATGTCCAACAGTTTACACAATATTTATTGCAAATATAAAGTTTTACAAACTTTTGAAAAATGTTGGAATTTCAATGCAAAAGCTAGCATTTCAAGCTAGTTTTTCAACGTTAAACACGGTAATTTCAAATTTGAATATGCTGTGTGAAATCATTAGAAAACCAATAAAATTATTGAAAATCGATATGGTATCGATCAGAAAATGTTGATTTTGACAATTTCCAACAGTTTACACAAAGTTTTATTGCAAATATTAAGTTTTACAAACTTTTGAAAAATATTGGAATTTCAATGCAAAAGCTAGCATTTCAAGCTAGTTTTTCAACGTTAAACACGGTAATTTCAAATTTGAATATGCAGTGTGAAATCATTAGAAAACCAATAAAATTATTGAAAACCGATATGGTATCGATCAGAAAATGTTGATTTTGACAATGTCCAACAGTTTACACAAAGTTTTATTGCAAATATTAAGTTTTACAAACTTTTGAAAAATGTTGGAATTTCAATGCAAAAGCTAGCATTTCAAGCTAGTTTTTCAACGTTAAACACGGTAATTTCAAATTTGAATATGCAGTGTGAAATCATTAGAAAACCAATAAAATTATTGAAAATCGATATGGTATCGATCAGAAAATGTTGATTTTGACAATTTCCAACAGTTTACACAAAGTTTTATTGCAAATATTAAGTTTTACAAACTTTTGAAAAATATTGGAATTTCAATGCAAAAGCTAGCATTTCAAGCTAGTTTTTCAACGTTAAACACGGTAATTTCAAATTTGAATATGCAGTGTGAAATCATTAGAAAACCAATAAAATTATTGAAAATCGATATGGTATCGATCAGAAAATGTTGATTTTGACAATTTCCAACAGTTTACACAAAGTTTTATTGCAAATATTAAGTTTTACAAACTTTTGAAAAATATTGGAATTTCAATGCAAAAGCTAGCATTTCAAGCTAGTTTTTCAACGTTAAACACGGTAATTTCAAATTTGAATATGCAGTGTGAAATCATTAGAAAACCAATAAAATTATTGAAAATCGATATGGTATCGATCAGAAAATGTTGATTTTGACAATTTCCAACAGTTTACACAAAGTTTTATTGCAAATATTAAGTTTTACAAACTTTTGAAAAATATTGGAATTTCAATGCAAAAGCTAGCATTTCAAGCTAGTTTTTCAACGTTAAACACGGTAATTTCAAATTTGAATATGCTGTGTGAAATCATTAGAAAACCAATAAAATTATTGAAAATCGATATGGTATCGATCAGAAAATGTTGATTTTGACAATTTCCAACAGTTTACACAAAGTTTTATTGCAAATATTAAGTTTTACAAACTTATGAAAAATATTGGAATTTCAATGCAAAAGCTAGCATTTCAAGCTAGTTTTTCAACGTTAAACACGGTAATTTCAAATTTGAATATGCAGTGTGAAATCATTAGAAAACCAATAAAATTATTGAAAATCGATATGGTATCGATCAGAAAATGTTGATTTTGACAATTTCCAACAGTTTACACAAAGTTTTATTGCAAATATTAAGTTTTACAAACTTTTGAAAAATATTGGAATTTCAATGCAAAAGCTAGCATTTCAAGCTAGTTTTTCAACGTTAAACACGGTAATTTCAAATTTGAATATGCTGTGTGAAATCATTAGAAAACCAATAAAATTATTGAAAATCGATATGGTATCGATCAGAAAATGTTGATTTTGACAATTTCCAACAGTTTACACAAAGTTTTATTGCAAATATTAAGTTTTACAAACTTTTGAAAAATATTGGAATTTCAATGCAAAAGCTAGCATTTCAAGCTAGTTTTTCAACGTTAAACACGGTAATTTCAAATTTGAATATGCTGTGTGAAATCATTAGAAAACCAATAAAATTATTGAAAATCGATATGGTATCGATCAGAAAATGTTGATTTTGACAATTTCCAACAGTTTACACAAAGTTTTATTGCAAATATTAAGTTTTACAAACTTTTGAAAAATATTGGAATTTCAATGCAAAAGCTAGCATTTCAAGCTAGTTTTTCAACGTTAAACACGGTAATTTCAAATTTGAATATGCAGTGTGAAATCATTAGAAAACCAATAAAATTATTGAAAATCGATATGGTATCGATCAGAAAATGTTGATTTTGACAATTTCCAACAGTTTACACAAAGTTTTATTGCAAATATTAAGTTTTACAAACTTTTGAAAAATATTGGAATTTCAATGCAAAAGCTAGCATTTCAAGCTAGTTTTTCAACGTTAAACACGGTAATTTCAAATTTGAATATGCAGTGTGAAATCATTAGAAAACCAATAAAATTATTGAAAATCGATATGGTATCGATCAGAAAATGTTGATTTTGACAATTTCCAACAGTTTACACAAAGTTTTATTGCAAATATTAAGTTTTACAAACTTTTGAAAAATATTGGAATTTCAATGCAAAAGCTAGCATTTCAAGCTAGTTTTTCAACGTTAAACACGGTAATTTCAAATTTGAATATGCTGTGTGAAATCATTAGAAAACCAATAAAATTATTGAAAATCGATATGGTATCGATCAGAAAATGTTGATTTTGACAATTTCCAACAGTTTACACAAAGTTTTATTGCAAATATTAAGTTTTACAAACTTTTGAAAAATATTGGAATTTCAATGCAAAAGCTAGCATTTCAAGCTAGTTTTTCAACGTTAAACACGGTAATTTCAAATTTGAATATGCTGTGTGAAATCATTAGAAAACCAATAAAATTATTGAAAATCGATATGGTATCGATCAGAAAATGTTGATTTTGACAATTTCCAACAGTTTACACAAAGTTTTATTGCAAATATTAAGTTTTACAAACTTTTGAAAAATATTGGAATTTCAATGCAAAAGCTAGCATTTCAAGCTAGTTTTTCAACGTTAAACACGGTAATTTCAAATTTGAATATGCAGTGTGAAATCATTAGAAAACCAATAAAATTATTGAAAATCGATATGGTATCGATCAGAAAATGTTGATTTTGACAATTTCCAACAGTTTACACAAAGTTTTATTGCAAATATTAAGTTTTACAAACTTTTGAAAAATATTGGAATTTCAATGCAAAAGCTAGCATTTCAAGCTAGTTTTTCAACGGTAATTTCAAATTTGAATATGCAGTGTGAAATCATTAGAAAACCAATAAAATTATTGAAAATCGATATGGTATCGATCAGAAAATGTTGATTTTGACAATTTCCAACAGTTTACACAAAGTTTTATTGCAAATATTAAGTTTTACAAACTTTTGAAAAATATTGGAATTTCAATGCAAAAGCTAGCATTTCAAGCTAGTTTTTCAACGTTAAACACGGTAATTTCAAATTTGAATATGCAGTGTGAAATCATTAGAAAACCAATAAAATTATTGAAAATCGATATGGTATCGATCAGAAAATGTTGATTTTGACAATTTCCAACAGTTTACACAAAGTTTTATTGCAAATATTAAGTTTTACAAACTTTTGAAAAATATTGGAATTTCAATGCAAAAGCTAGCATTTCAAGCTAGTTTTTCAACGTTAAACACGGTAATTTCAAATTTGAATATGCTGTGTGAAATCATTAGAAAACCAATAAAATTATTGAAAATCGATATGGTATCGATCAGAAAATGTTGATTTTGACAATTTCCAACAGTTTACACAAAGTTTTATTGCAAATATTAAGTTTTACAAACTTTTGAAAAATATTGGAATTTCAATGCAAAAGCTAGCATTTCAAGCTAGTTTTTCAACGTTAAACACGGTAATTTCAAATTTGAATATGCTGTGTGAAATCATTAGAAAACCAATAAAATTATTGAAAATCGATATGGTATCGATCAGAAAATGTTGATTTTGACAATTTCCAACAGTTTACACAAAGTTTTATTGCAAATATTAAGTTTTACAAACTTTTGAAAAATATTGGAATTTCAATGCAAAAGCTAGCATTTCAAGCTAGTTTTTCAACGTTAAACACGGTAATTTCAAATTTGAATATGCAGTGTGAAATCATTAGAAAACCAATAAAATTATTGAAAACCGATATGGTATCGATCAGAAAATGTTGATTTTGACAATGTCCAACAGTTTACACAATATTTATTGCAAATATAAAGTTTTACAAACTTTTGAAAAATGTTGGAATTTCAATGCAAAAGCTAGCATTTCAAGCTAGTTTTTCAACGTTAAACACGGTAATTTCAAATTTGAATATGCTGTGTGAAATTATTAGAAAACCAATAAAATTATTGAAAATCGATATGGTATCGATCAGAAAATGTTGATTTTGACAATTTCCAACAGTTTACACAAAGTTTTATTGCAAATATTAAGTTTTACAAACTTTTGAAAAATATTGGAATTTCAATGCAAAAGCTAGCATTTCAAGCTAGTTTTTCAACGTTAAACACGGTAATTTCAAATTTGAATATGCAGTGTGAAATCATTAGAAAACCAATAAAATTATTGAAAACCGATATGGTATCGATCAGAAAATGTTGATTTTGACAATGTCCAACAGTTTACACAATATTTATTGCAAATATAAAGTTTTACAAACTTTTGAAAAATGTTGGAATTTCAATGCAAAAGCTAGCATTTCAAGCTAGTTTTTCAACGTTAAACACGGTAATTTCAAATTTGAATATGCAGTGTGAAATCATTAGAAAACCAATAAAATTATTGAAAATCGATATGGTATCGATCAGAAAATGTTGATTTTGACAATTTCCAACAGTTTACACAAAGTTTTATTGCAAATATTAAGTTTTACAAACTTTTGAAAAATATTGGAATTTCAATGCAAAAGCTAGCATTTCAAGCTAGTTTTTCAACGTTAAACACGGTAATTTCAAATTTGAATATGCAGTGTGAAATCATTAGAAAACCAATAAAATTATTGAAAATCGATATGGTATCGATCAGAAAATGTTGATTTTGACAATTTCCAACAGTTTACACAAAGTTTTATTGCAAATATTAAGTTTTACAAACTTTTGAAAAATATTGGAATTTCAATGCAAAAGCTAGCATTTCAAGCTAGTTTTTCAACGTTAAACACGGTAATTTCAAATTTGAATATGCAGTGTGAAATCATTAGAAAACCAATAAAATTATTGAAAATCGATATGGTATCGATCAGAAAATGTTGATTTTGACAATTTCCAACAGTTTACACAAAGTTTTATTGCAAATATTAAGTTTTACAAACTTTTGAAAAATATTGGAATTTCAATGCAAAAGCTAGCATTTCAAGCTAGTTTTTCAACGTTAAACACGGTAATTTCAAATTTGAATATGCAGTGTGAAATCATTAGAAAACCAATAAAATTATTGAAAATCGATATGGTATCGATCAGAAAATGTTGATTTTGACAATTTCCAACAGTTTACACAAAGTTTTATTGCAAATATTAAGTTTTACAAACTTTTGAAAAATATTGGAATTTCAATGCAAAAGCTAGCATTTCAAGCTAGTTTTTCAACGTTAAACACGGTAATTTCAAATTTGAATATGCTGTGTGAAATCATTAGAAAACCAATAAAATTATTGAAAATCGATATGGTATCGATCAGAAAATGTTGATTTTGACAATTTCCAACAGTTTACACAAAGTTTTATTGCAAATATTAAGTTTTACAAACTTTTGAAAAATATTGGAATTTCAATGCAAAAGCTAGCATTTCAAGCTAGTTTTTCAACGTTAAACACGGTAATTTCAAATTTGAATATGCAGTGTGAAATCATTAGAAAACCAATAAAATTATTGAAAATCGATATGGTATCGATCAGAAAATGTTGATTTTGACAATTTCCAACAGTTTACACAAAGTTTTATTGCAAATATTAAGTTTTACAAACTTTTGAAAAATATTGGAATTTCAATGCAAAAGCTAGCATTTCAAGCTAGTTTTTCAACGTTAAACACGGTAATTTCAAATTTGAATATGCAGTGTGAAATCATTAGAAAACCAATAAAATTATTGAAAATCGATATGGTATCGATCAGAAAATGTTGATTTTGACAATTTCCAACAGTTTACACAAAGTTTTATTGCAAATATTAAGTTTTACAAACTTTTGAAAAATATTGGAATTTCAATGCAAAAGCTAGCATTTCAAGCTAGTTTTTCAACGTTAAACACGGTAATTTCAAATTTGAATATGCAGTGTGAAATCATTAGAAAACCAATAAAATTATTGAAAATCGATATGTTATCGATCAGAAAATGTTGATTTTGACAATTTCCAACAGTTTACACAAAGTTTTATTGCAAATATTAAGTTTTACAAACTTTTGAAAAATATTGGAATTTCAATGCAAAAGCTAGCATTTCAAGCTAGTTTTTCAACGTTAAACACGGTAATTTCAAATTTGAATATGCAGTGTGAAATCATTAGAAAACCAATAAAATTATTGAAAACCGATATGGTATCGATCAGAAAATGTTGATTTTGACAATGTCCAACAGTTTACACAATATTTATTGCAAATATAAAGTTTTACAAACTTTTGAAAAATGTTGGAATTTCAATGCAAAAGCTAGCATTTCAAGCTAGTTTTTCAACGTTAAACACGGTAATTTCAAATTTGAATATGCAGTGTGAAATCATTAGAAAACCAATAAAATTATTGAAAATCGATATGGTATCGATCAGAAAATGTTGATTTTGACAATTTCCAACAGTTTACACAAAGTTTTATTGCAAATATTAAGTTTTACAAACTTTTGAAAAATATTGGAATTTCAATGCAAAAGCTAGCATTTCAAGCTAGTTTTTCAACGTTAAACACGGTAATTTCAAATTTGAATATGCAGTGTGAAATCATTAGAAAACCAATAAAATTATTGAAAATCGATATGGTATCGATCAGAAAATGTTGATTTTGACAATTTCCAACAGTTTACACAAAGTTTTATTGCAAATATTAAGTTTTACAAACTTATGAAAAATATTGGAATTTCAATGCAAAAGCTAGCATTTCAAGCTAGTTTTTCAACGTTAAACACGGTAATTTCAAATTTGAATATGCAGTGTGAAATCATTAGAAAACCAATAAAATTATTGAAAATCGATATGGTATCGATCAGAAAATGTTGATTTTGACAATTTCCAACAGTTTACACAAAGTTTTATTGCAAATATTAAGTTTTACAAACTTTTGAAAAATATTGGAATTTCAATGCAAAAGCTAGCATTTCAAGCTAGTTTTTCAACGTTAAACACGGTAATTTCAAATTTGAATATGCAGTGTGAAATCATTAGAAAACCAATAAAATTATTGAAAATCGATATGGTATCGATCAGAAAATGTTGATTTTGACAATTTCCAACAGTTTACACAAAGTTTTATTGCAAATATTAAGTTTTACAAACTTTTGAAAAATATTGGAATTTCAATGCAAAAGCTAGCATTTCAAGCTAGTTTTTCAACGTTAAACACGGTAATTTCAAATTTGAATATGCAGTGTGAAATCATTAGAAAACCAATAAAATTATTGAAAATCGATATGGTATCGATCAGAAAATGTTGATTTTGACAATTTCCAACAGTTTACACAAAGTTTTATTGCAAATATTAAGTTTTACAAACTTTTGAAAAATATTGGAATTTCAATGCAAAAGCTAGCATTTCAAGCTAGTTTTTCAACGTTAAACACGGTAATTTCAAATTTGAATATGCAGTGTGAAATCATTAGAAAACCAATAAAATTATTGAAAATCGATATGGTATCGATCAGAAAATGTTGATTTTGACAATTTCCAACAGTTTACACAAAGTTTTATTGCAAATATTAAGTTTTACAAACTTTTGAAAAATATTGGAATTTCAATGCAAAAGCTAGCATTTCAAGCTAGTTTTTCAACGGTAATTTCAAATTTGAATATGCAGTGTGAAATCATTAGAAAACCAATAAAATTATTGAAAATCGATATGGTATCGATCAGAAAATGTTGATTTTGACAATTTCCAACAGTTTACACAAAGTTTTATTGCAAATATTAAGTTTTACAAACTTTTGAAAAATATTGGAATTTCAATGCAAAAGCTAGCATTTCAAGCTAGTTTTTCAACGTTAAACACGGTAATTTCAAATTTGAATATGCAGTGTGAAATCATTAGAAAACCAATAAAATTATTGAAAATCGATATGGTATCGATCAGAAAATGTTGATTTTGACAATTTCCAACAGTTTACACAAAGTTTTATTGCAAATATTAAGTTTTACAAACTTTTGAAAAATATTGGAATTTCAATGCAAAAGCTAGCATTTCAAGCTAGTTTTTCAACGTTAAACACGGTAATTTCAAATTTGAATATGCTGTGTGAAATCATTAGAAAACCAATAAAATTATTGAAAATCGATATGGTATCGATCAGAAAATGTTGATTTTGACAATTTCCAACAGTTTACACAAAGTTTTATTGCAAATATTAAGTTTTACAAACTTTTGAAAAATATTGGAATTTCAATGCAAAAGCTAGCATTTCAAGCTAGTTTTTCAACGTTAAACACGGTAATTTCAAATTTGAATATGCTGTGTGAAATCATTAGAAAACCAATAAAATTATTGAAAATCGATATGGTATCGATCAGAAAATGTTGATTTTGACAATTTCCAACAGTTTACACAAAGTTTTATTGCAAATATTAAGTTTTACAAACTTTTGAAAAATATTGGAATTTCAATGCAAAAGCTAGCATTTCAAGCTAGTTTTTCAACGTTAAACACGGTAATTTCAAATTTGAATATGCAGTGTGAAATCATTAGAAAACCAATAAAATTATTGAAAACCGATATGGTATCGATCAGAAAATGTTGATTTTGACAATGTCCAACAGTTTACACGATATTTATTGCAAATATAAAGTTTTACAAACTTTTGAAAAATGTTGGAATTTCAATGCAAAAGCTAGCATTTCAAGCTAGTTTTTCAACGTTAAACACGGTAATTTCAAATTTGAATATGCTGTGTGAAATCATTAGAAAACCAATAAAATTATTGAAAATCGATATGGTATCGATCAGAAAATGTTGATTTTGACAATTTCCAACAGTTTACACAAAGTTTTATTGCAAATATTAAGTTTTACAAACTTTTGAAAAATATTGGAATTTCAATGCAAAAGCTAGCATTTCAAGCTAGTTTTTCAACGTTAAACACGGTAATTTCAAATTTGAATATGCTGTGTGAAATCATTAGAAAACCAATAAAATTATTGAAAATCGATATGGTATCGATCAGAAAATGTTGATTTTGACAATTTCCAACAGTTTACACAAAGTTTTATTGCAAATATTAAGTTTTACAAACTTTTGAAAAATATTGGAATTTCAATGCAAAAGCTAGCATTTCAAGCTAGTTTTTCAACGTTAAACACGGTAATTTCAAATTTGAATATGCAGTGTGAAATCATTAGAAAACCAATAAAATTATTGAAAATCGATATGGTATCGATCAGAAAATGTTGATTTTGACAATTTCCAACAGTTTACACAATATTTATTGCAAATATAAAGTTTTACAAACTTTTGAAAAATGTTGGAATTTCAATGCAAAAGCTAGCATTTCAAGCTAGTTTTTCAACGTTAAACACGGTAATTTCAAATTTGAATATGCTGTGTGAAATCATTAGAAAACCAATAAAACTATTGAAAATCGATATGGTATCGATCAGAAAATGTTGATTTTGCCAATTTCCAACAGTTTACACAAAGTTTTATTGCAAATATTAAGTTTTACAAACTTTTGAAAAATATTGGAATTTCAATGCAAAAGCTAGCATTTCAAGCTAGTTTTTCAACGTTAAACACGGTAATTTCAAATTTGAATATGCAGTGTGAAATCATTAGAAAACCAATAAAATTATTGAAAATCGATATGGTATCGATCAGAAAATGTTGATTTTGACAATTTCCAACAGTTTACACAAAGTTTTATTGCAAATATTAAGTTTTACAAACTTTTGAAAAATATTGGAATTTCAATGCAAAAGCTAGCATTTCAAGCTAGTTTTTCAACGTTAAACACGGTAATTTCAAATTTGAATATGCAGTGTGAAATCATTAGAAAACCAATAAAATTATTGAAAATCGATATGGTATCGATCAGAAAATGTTGATTTTGACAATTTCCAACAGTTTACACAAAGTTTTATTGCAAATATTAAGTTTTACAAACTTTTGAAAAATATTGGAATTTCAATGCAAAAGCTAGCATTTCAAGCTAGTTTTTCAACGTTAAACACGGTAATTTCAAATTTGAATATGCAGTGTGAAATCATTAGAAAACCAATAAAATTATTGAAAATCGATATGGTATCGATCTGAAAATGTTGATTTTGACAATTTCCAACAGTTTACACAAAGTTTTATTGCAAATATTAAGTTTTACAAACTTTTGAAAAATATTGGAATTTCAATGCAAAAGCTAGCATTTCAAGCTAGTTTTTCAACGTTAAACACGGTAATTTCAAATTTGAATATGCAGTGTGAAATCATTAGAAAACCAATAAAATTATTGAAAATCGATATGGTATCGATCAGAAAATGTTGATTTTGACAATTTCCAACAGTTTACACAAAGTTTTATTGCAAATATTAAGTTTTACAAACTTTTGAAAAATATTGGAATTTCAATGCAAAAGCTAGCATTTCAAGCTAGTTTTTCAACGGTAATTTCAAATTTGAATATGCAGTGTGAAATCATTAGAAAACCAATAAAATTATTGAAAATCGATATGGTATCGATCAGAAAATGTTGATTTTGACAATTTCCAACAGTTTACACAAAGTTTTATTGCAAATATTAAGTTTTACAAACTTTTGAAAAATATTGGAATTTCAATGCAAAAGCTAGCATTTCAAGCTAGTTTTTCAACGTTAAACACGGTAATTTCAAATTTGAATATGCAGTGTGAAATCATTAGAAAACCAATAAAATTATTGAAAATCGATATGGTATCGATCAGAAAATGTTGATTTTGACAATTTCCAACAGTTTACACAAAGTTTTATTGCAAATATTAAGTTTTACAAACTTTTGAAAAATATTGGAATTTCAATGCAAAAGCTAGCATTTCAAGCTAGTTTTTCAACGTTAAACACGGTAATTTCAAATTTGAATATGCTGTGTGAAATCATTAGAAAACCAATAAAATTATTGAAAATCGATATGGTATCGATCAGAAAATGTTGATTTTGACAATTTCCAACAGTTTACACAAAGTTTTATTGCAAATATTAAGTTTTACAAACTTTTGAAAAATATTGGAATTTCAATGCAAAAGCTAGCATTTCAAGCTAGTTTTTCAACGTTAAACACGGTAATTTCAAATTTGAATATGCTGTGTGAAATCATTAGAAAACCAATAAAATTATTGAAAATCGATATGGTATCGATCAGAAAATGTTGATTTTGACAATTTCCAACAGTTTACACAAAGTTTTATTGCAAATATTAAGTTTTACAAACTTTTGAAAAATATTGGAATTTCAATGCAAAAGCTAGCATTTCAAGCTAGTTTTTCAACGTTAAACACGGTAATTTCAAATTTGAATATGCAGTGTGAAATCATTAGAAAACCAATAAAATTATTGAAAACCGATATGGTATCGATCAGAAAATGTTGATTTTGACAATGTCCAACAGTTTACACGATATTTATTGCAAATATAAAGTTTTACAAACTTTTGAAAAATGTTGGAATTTCAATGCAAAAGCTAGCATTTCAAGCTAGTTTTTCAACGTTAAACACGGTAATTTCAAATTTGAATATGCTGTGTGAAATCATTAGAAAACCAATAAAATTATTGAAAATCGATATGGTATCGATCAGAAAATGTTGATTTTGACAATTTCCAACAGTTTACACAAAGTTTTATTGCAAATATTAAGTTTTACAAACTTTTGAAAAATATTGGAATTTCAATGCAAAAGCTAGCATTTCAAGCTAGTTTTTCAACGTTAAACACGGTAATTTCAAATTTGAATATGCAGTGTGAAATCATTAGAAAACCAATAAAATTATTGAAAACCGATATGGTATCGATCAGAAAATGTTGATTTTGACAATGTCCAACAGTTTACACAATATTTATTGCAAATATAAAGTTTTACAAACTTTTGAAAAATGTTGGAATTTCAATGCAAAAGCTAGCATTTCAAGCTAGTTTTTCAACGTTAAACACGGTAATTTCAAATTTGAATATGCTGTGTGAAATCATTAGAAAACCAATAAAATTATTGAAAATCGATATGGTATCGATCAGAAAATGTTGATTTTGACAATTTCCAACAGTTTACACAAAGTTTTATTGCAAATATTAAGTTTTACAAACTTTTGAAAAATATTGGAATTTCAATGCAAAAGCTAGCATTTCAAGCTAGTTTTTCAACGTTAAACACGGTAATTTCAAATTTGAATATGCAGTGTGAAATCATTAGAAAACCAATAAAATTATTGAAAATCGATATGGTATCGATCAGAAAATGTTGATTTTGACAATTTCCAACAGTTTACACAAAGTTTTATTGCAAATATTAAGTTTTACAAACTTTTGAAAAATATTGGAATTTCAATGCAAAAGCTAGCATTTCAAGCTAGTTTTTCAACGTTAAACACGGTAATTTCAAATTTGAATATGCAGTGTGAAATCATTAGAAAACCAATAAAATTATTGAAAATCGATATGGTATCGATCAGAAAATGTTGATTTTGACAATTTCCAACAGTTTACACAAAGTTTTATTGCAAATATTAAGTTTTACAAACTTTTGAAAAATATTGGAATTTCAATGCAAAAGCTAGCATTTCAAGCTAGTTTTTCAACGTTAAACACGGTAATTTCAAATTTGAATATGCAGTGTGAAATCATTAGAAAACCAATAAAATTATTGAAAATCGATATGGTATCGATCAGAAAATGTTGATTTTGACAATTTCCAACAGTTTACACAAAGTTTTATTGCAAATATTAAGTTTTACAAACTTTTGAAAAATATTGGAATTTCAATGCAAAAGCTAGCATTTCAAGCTAGTTTTTCAACGTTAAACACGGTAATTTCAAATTTGAATATGCAGTGTGAAATCATTAGAAAACCAATAAAATTATTGAAAATCGATATGGTATCGATCAGAAAATGTTGATTTTGACAATTTCCAACAGTTTACACAAAGTTTTATTGCAAATATTAAGTTTTACAAACTTTTGAAAAATATTGGAATTTCAATGCAAAAGCTAGCATTTCAAGCTAGTTTTTCAACGTTAAACACGGTAATTTCAAATTTGAATATGCTGTGTGAAATCATTAGAAAACCAATAAAATTATTGAAAATCGATATGGTATCGATCAGAAAATGTTGATTTTGACAATTTCCAACAGTTTACACAAAGTTTTATTGCAAATATTAAGTTTTACAAACTTTTGAAAAATATTGGAATTTCAATGCAAAAGCTAGCATTTCAAGCTAGTTTTTCAACGTTAAACACGGTAATTTCAAATTTGAATATGCAGTGTGAAATCATTAGAAAACCAATAAAATTATTGAAAATCGATATGGTATCGATCAGAAAATGTTGATTTTGACAATTTCCAACAGTTTACACAAAGTTTTATTGCAAATATTAAGTTTTACAAACTTTTGAAAAATATTGGAATTTCAATGCAAAAGCTAGCATTTCAAGCTAGTTTTTCAACGTTAAACACGGTAATTTCAAATTTGAATATGCAGTGTGAAATCATTAGAAAACCAATAAAATTATTGAAAATCGATATGGTATCGATCAGAAAATGTTGATTTTGACAATTTCCAACAGTTTACACAAAGTTTTATTGCAAATATTAAGTTTTACAAACTTTTGAAAAATATTGGAATTTCAATGCAAAAGCTAGCATTTCAAGCTAGTTTTTCAACGTTAAACACGGTAATTTCAAATTTGAATATGCTGTGTGAAATCATTAGAAAACCAATAAAATTATTGAAAATCTATATGGTATCGATCAGAAAATGTTGATTTTGACAATTTCCAACAGTTTACACAAAGTTTTATTGCAAATATTAAGTTTTACAAACTTTTGAAAAATATTGGAATTTCAATGCAAAAGCTAGCATTTCAAGCTAGTTTTTCAACGTTAAACACGGTAATTTCAAATTTGAATATGCAGTGTGAAATCATTAGAAAACCAATAAAATTATTGAAAATCGATATGGTATCGATCAGAAAATGTTGATTTTGACAATTTCCAACAGTTTACACAAAGTTTTATTGCAAATATTAAGTTTTACAAACTTTTGAAAAATATTGGAATTTCAATGCAAAAGCTAGCATTTCAAGCTAGTTTTTCAACGTTAAACACGGTAATTTCAAATTTGAATATGCAGTGTGAAATCATTAGAAAACCAATAAAATTATTGAAAATCGATATGGTATCGATCAGAAAATGTTGATTTTGACAATTTCCAACAGTTTACACAAAGTTTTATTGCAAATATTAAGTTTTACAAACTTTTGAAAAATATTGGAATTTCAATGCAAAAGCTAGCATTTCAAGCTAGTTTTTCAACGTTAAACACGGTAATTTCAAATTTGAATATGCTGTGTGAAATCATTAGAAAACCAATAAAATTATTGAAAATCGATATGGTATCGATCAGAAAATGTTGATTTTGACAATTTCCAACAGTTTACACAAAGTTTTATTGCAAATATTAAGTTTTACAAACTTTTGAAAAATATTGGAATTTCAATGCAAAAGCTAGCATTTCAAGCTAGTTTTTCAACGTTAAACACGGTAATTTCAAATTTGAATATGCAGTGTGAAATCATTAGAAAACCAATAAAATTATTGAAAATCGATATGGTATCGATCAGAAAATGTTGATTTTGACAATTTCCAACAGTTTACACAAAGTTTTATTGCAAATATTAAGTTTTACAAACTTTTGAAAAATATTGGAATTTCAATGCAAAAGCTAGCATTTCAAGCTAGTTTTTCAACGTTAAACACGGTAATTTCAAATTTGAATATGCAGTGTGAAATCATTAGAAAACCAATAAAATTATTGAAAATCGATATGGTATCGATCAGAAAATGTTGATTTTGACAATTTCCAACAGTTTACACAAAGTTTTATTGCAAATATTAAGTTTTACAAACTTTTGAAAAATATTGGAATTTCAATGCAAAAGCTAGCATTTCAAGCTAGTTTTTCAACGTTAAACACGGTAATTTCAAATTTGAATATGCAGTGTGAAATCATTAGAAAACCAATAAAATTATTGAAAATCGATATGGTATCGATCAGAAAATGTTGATTTTGACAATTTCCAACAGTTTACACAAAGTTTTATTGCAAATATTAAGTTTTACAAACTTTTGAAAAATATTGGAATTTCAATGCAAAAGCTAGCATTTCAAGCTAGTTTTTCAACGTTAAACACGGTAATTTCAAATTTGAATATGCTGTGTGAAATCATTAGAAAACCAATAAAATTATTGAAAATCGATATGGTATCGATCAGAAAATGTTGATTTTGACAATTTCCAACAGTTTACACAAAGTTTTATTGCAAATATTAAGTTTTACAAACTTTTGAAAAATATTGGAATTTCAATGCAAAAGCTAGCATTTCAAGCTAGTTTTTCAACGTTAAACACGGTAATTTCAAATTTGAATATGCTGTGTGAAATCATTAGAAAACCAATAAAATTATTGAAAATCGATATGGTATCGATCAGAAAATGTTGATTTTGACAATTTCCAACAGTTTACACAAAGTTTTATTGCAAATATTAAGTTTTACAAACTTTTGAAAAATATTGGAATTTCAATGCAAAAGCTAGCATTTCAAGCTAGTTTTTCAACGTTAAACACGGTAATTTCAAATTTGAATATGCTGTGTGAAATCATTAGAAAACCAATAAAATTATTGAAAATCGATATGGTATCGATCAGAAAATGTTGATTTTGACAATTTCCAACAGTTTACACAAAGTTTTATTGCAAATATTAAGTTTTACAAACTTTTGAAAAATATTGGAATTTCAATGCAAAAGCTAGCATTTCAAGCTAGTTTTTCAACGTTAAACACGGTAATTTCAAATTTGAATATGCTGTGTGAAATCATTAGAAAACCAATAAAATTATTGAAAATCGATATGGTATCGATCAGAAAATGTTGATTTTGACAATTTCCAACAGTTTACACAAAGTTTTATTGCAAATATTAAGTTTTACAAACTTTAGAAAAATATTGGAATTTCAATGCAAAAGCTAGCATTTCAAGCTAGTTTTTCAACGTTAAACACGGTAATTTCAAATTTGAATATGCAGTGTGAAATCATTAGAAAACCAATAAAATTATTGAAAATCGATATGGTATCGATCAGAAAATGTTGATTTTGACAATTTCCAACAGTTTACACAAAGTTTTATTGCAAATATTAAGTTTTACAAACTTTTGAAAAATATTGGAATTTCAATGCAAAAGCTAGCATTTCAAGCTAGTTTTTCAACGTTAAACACGGTAATTTCAAATTTGAATATGCTGTGTGAAATCATTAGAAAACCAATAAAATTATTGAAAATCGATATGGTATCGATCAGAAAATGTTGATTTTGACAATTTCCAACAGTTTACACAAAGTTTTATTGCAAATATTAAGTTTTACAAACTTTTGAAAAATATTGGAATTTCAATGCAAAAGCTAGCATTTCAAGCTAGTTTTTCAACGTTAAACACGGTAATTTCAAATTTGAATATGCTGTGTGAAATCATTAGAAAACCAATAAAATTATTGAAAATCGATATGGTATCGATCAGAAAATGTTGATTTTGACAATTTCCAACAGTTTACACAATATTTATTGCAAATATAAAGTTTTACAAACTTTTGAAAAATGTTGGAATTTCAATGCAAAAGCTAGCATTTCAAGCTAGTTTTTCAACGTTAAACACGGTAATTTCAAATTTGAATATGCTGTGTGAAATCATTAGAAAACCAATAAAATTATTGAAAATCGATATGGTATCGATCAGAAAATGTTGATTTTGACAATTTCCAACAGTTTACACAAAGTTTTATTGCAAATATTAAGTTTTACAAACTTTTGAAAAATATTGGAATTTCAATGCAAAAGCTAGCATTTCAAGCTAGTTTTTCAACGTTAAACACGGTAATTTCAAATTTGAATATGCTGTGTGAAATCATTAGAAAACCAATAAAATTATTGAAAATCGATATGGTATCGATCAGAAAATGTTGATTTTGACAATTTCCAACAGTTTACACAAAGTTTTATTGCAAATATTAAGTTTTACAAACTTTTGAAAAATATTGGAATTTCAATGCAAAAGCTAGCATTTCAAGCTAGTTTTTCAACGTTAAACACGGTAATTTCAAATTTGAATATGCAGTGTGAAATCATTAGAAAACCAATAAAATTATTGAAAATCGATATGGTATCGATCAGAAAATGTTGATTTTGACAATTTCCAACAGTTTACACAAAGTTTTATTGCAAATATTAAGTTTTACAAACTTTTGAAAAATATTGGAATTTCAATGCAAAAGCTAGCATTTCAAGCTAGTTTTTCAACGTTAAACACGGTAATTTCAAATTTGAATATGCTGTGTGAAATCATTAGAAAACCAATAAAATTATTGAAAATCGATATGGTATCGATCAGAAAATGTTGATTTTGACAATTTCCAACAGTTTACACAAAGTTTTATTGCAAATATTAAGTTTTACAAACTTTTGAAAAATATTGGAATTTCAATGCAAAAGCTAGCATTTCAAGCTAGTTTTTCAACGTTAAACACGGTAATTTCAAATTTGAATATGCTGTGTGAAATCATTAGAAAACCAATAAAATTATTGAAAATCGATATGGTATCGATCAGAAAATGTTGATTTTGACAATTTCCAACAGTTTACACAAAGTTTTATTGCAAATATTAAGTTTTACAAACTTTTGAAAAATATTGGAATTTCAATGCAAAAGCTAGCATTTCAAGCTAGTTTTTCAACGTTAAACACGGTAATTTCAAATTTGAATATGCAGTGTGAAATCATTAGAAAACCAATAAAATTATTGAAAATCGATATGGTATCGATCAGAAAATGTTGATTTTGACAATTTCCAACAGTTTACACAAAGTTTTATTGCAAATATTAAGTTTTACAAACTTTTGAAAAATATTGGAATTTCAATGCAAAAGCTAGCATTTCAAGCTAGTTTTTAAACGTTAAACACGGTAATTTCAAATTTGAATATGCAGTGTGAAATCATTAGAAAACCAATAAAATTATTGAAAATCGATATGGTATCGATCAGAAAATGTTGATTTTGACAATTTCCAACAGTTTACACAAAGTTTTATTGCAAATATTAAGTTTTACAAACTTTTGAAAAATATTGGAATTTCAATGCAAAAGCTAGCATTTCAAGCTAGTTTTTCAACGTTAAACACGGTAATTTCAAATTTGAATAGGCTGTGTGAAATCATTAGAAAACCAATAAAATTATTGAAAATCGATATGGTATCGATCAGAAAATGTTGATTTTGACAATTTCCAACAGTTTACACAAAGTTTTATTGCAAATATTAAGTTTTACAAACTTTTGAAAAATATTGGAATTTCAATGCAAAAGCTAGCATTTCAAGCTAGTTTTTCAACGTTAAACACGGTAATTTCAAATTTGAATATGCAGTGTGAAATCATTAGAAAACCAATAAAATTATTGAAAATCGATATGGTATCGATCAGAAAATGTTGATTTTGACAATTTCCAACAGTTTACACAAAGTTTTATTGCAAATATTAAGTTTTACAAACTTTTGAAAAATATTGGAATTTCAATGCAAAAGCTAGCATTTCAAGCTAGTTTTTCAACGTTAAACACGGTAATTTCAAATTTGAATATGCTGTGTGAAATCATTAGAAAACCAATAAAATTATTGAAAATCGATATGGTATCGATCAGAAAATGTTGATTTTGACAATTTCCAACAGTTTACACAAAGTTTTATTGCAAATATTAAGTTTTACAAACTTTTGAAAAATATTGGAATTTCAATGCAAAAGCTAGCATTTCAAGCTAGTTTTTCAACGTTAAACACGGTAATTTCAAATTTGAATATGCTGTGTGAAATCATTAGAAAACCAATAAAATTATTGAAAATCGATATGGTATCGATCAGAAAATGTTGATTTTGACAATTTCCAACAGTTTACACAAAGTTTTATTGCAAATATTAAGTTTTACAAACTTTTGAAAAATATTGGAATTTCAATGCAAAAGCTAGCATTTCAAGCTAGTTTTTCAACGTTAAACACGGTAATTTCAAATTTGAATATGCAGTGTGAAATCATTAGAAAACCAATAAAATTATTGAAAATCGATATGGTATCGATCAGAAAATGTTGATTTTGACAATTTCCAACAGTTTACACAAAGTTTTATTGCAAATATTAAGTTTTACAAACTTTTGAAAAATATTGGAATTTCAATGCAAAAGCTAGCATTTCAAGCTAGTTTTTAAACGTTAAACACGGTAATTTCAAATTTGAATATGCAGTGTGAAATCATTAGAAAACCAATAAAATTATTGAAAATCGATATGGTATCGATCAGAAAATGTTGATTTTGACAATTTCCAACAGTTTACACAAAGTTTTATTGCAAATATTAAGTTTTACAAACTTTTGAAAAATATTGGAATTTCAATGCAAAAGCTAGCATTTCAAGCTAGTTTTTCAACGTTAAACACGGTAATTTCAAATTTGAATATGCAGTGTGAAATCATTAGAAAACCAATAAAATTATTGAAAATCGATATGGTATCGATCAGAAAATGTTGATTTTGACAATTTCCAACAGTTTACACAAAGTTTTATTGCAAATATTAAGTTTTACAAACTTTTGAAAAATATTGGAATTTCAATGCAAAAGCTAGCATTTCAAGCTAGTTTTTCAACGTTAAACACGGTAATTTCAAATTTGAATATGCTGTGTGAAATCATTAGAAAACCAATAAAATTATTGAAAATCGATATGGTATCGATCAGAAAATGTTGATTTTGACAATTTCCAACAGTTTACACAAAGTTTTATTGCAAATATTAAGTTTTACAAACTTTTGAAAAGTATTGGAATTTCAATGCAAAAGCTAGCATTTCAAGCTAGTTTTTCAACGTTAAACACGGTAATTTCAAATTTGAATATGCTGTGTGAAATCATTAGAAAACCAATAAAATTATTGAAAATCGATATGGTATCGATCAGAAAATTTTGATTTTGACAATTTCCAACAGTTTACACAAAGTTTTATTGCAAATATGAAGTTTTACAAACTTTTGAAAAATATTGGAATTTCAATGCAAAAGCTAGCATTTCAAGCTAGTTTTTCAACGTTAAACACGGTAATTTCAAATTTGAATATGCAGTGTGAAATCATTAGAAAACCAATAAAATTATTGAAAATCGATATGGTATCGATCAGAAAATGTTGATTTTGACAATTTCCAACAGTTTACACAAAGTTTTATTGCAAATATTAAGTTTTACAAACTTTTGAAAAATATTGGAATTTCAATGCAAAAGCTAGCATTTCAAGCTAGTTTTTCAACGTTAAACACGGTAATTTCAAATTTGAATATGCAGTGTGAAATCATTAGAAAACCAATAAAATTATTGAAAATCGATATGGTATCGATCAGAAAATGTTGATTTTGACAATTTCCAACAGTTTACACAAAGTTTTATTGCAAATATTAAGTTTTACAAACTTTTGAAAAATATTGGAATTTCAATGCAAAAGCTAGCATTTCAAGCTAGTTTTTCAACGTTAAACACGGTAATTTCAAATTTGAATATGCTGTGTGAAATCATTAGAAAACCAATAAAATTATTGAAAATCGATATGGTATCGATCAGAAAATGTTGATTTTGACAATTTCCAACAGTTTACACAAAGTTTTATTGCAAATATTAAGTTTTACAAACTTTTGAAAAATATTGGAATTTCAATGCAAAAGCTAGCATTTAAAGCTAGTTTTTCAACGTTAAACACGGTAATTTCAAATTTGAATATGCTGTGTGAAATCATTAGAAAACCAATAAAATTATTGAAAATCGATATGGTATCGATCAGAAAATGTTGATTTTGACAATTTCCAACAGTTTACACAAAGTTTTATTGCAAATATTAAGTTTTACAAACTTTTGAAAAATATTGGAATTTCAATGCAAAAGCTAGCATTTCAAGCTAGTTTTTCAACGTTAAACACGGTAATTTCAAATTTGAATATGCAGTGTGAAATCATTAGAAAACCAATAAAATTATTGAAAATCGATATGGTATCGATCAGAAAATGTTGATTTTGACAATTTCCAACAGTTTACACAAAGTTTTATTGCAAATATTAAGTTTTACAAACTTTTGAAAAATATTGGAATTTCAATGCAAAAGCTAGCATTTCAAGCTAGTTTTTCAACGTTAAACACGGTAATTTCAAATTTGAATATGCAGTGTGAAATCATTAGAAAACCAATAAAATTATTGAAAATCGATATGGTATCGATCAGAAAATGTTGATTTTGACAATTTCCAACAGTTTACACAAAGTTTTATTGCAAATATTATGTTTTACAAACTTTTGAAAAATATTGGAATTTCAATGCAAAAGCTAGCATTTCAAGCTAGTTTTTCAACGTTAAACACGGTAATTTCAAATTTGAATATGCAGTGTGAAATCATTAGAAAACCAATAAAATTATTGAAAATCGATATGGTATCGATCTGAAAATGTTGATTTTGACAATTTCCAACAGTTTACACAAAGTTTTATTGCAAATATTAAGTTTTACAAACTTTTGAAAAATATTGGAATTTCAATGCAAAAGCTAGCATTTCAAGCTAGTTTTTCAACGTTAAACACGGTAATTTCAAATTTGAATATGCAGTGTGAAATCATTAGAAAACCAATAAAATTATTGAAAATCGATATGGTATCGATCAGAAAATGTTGATTTTGACAATTTCCAACAGTTTACACAAAGTTTTATTGCAAATATTAAGTTTTACAAACTTTTGAAAAATATTGGAATTTCAATGCAAAAGCTAGCATTTCAAGCTAGTTTTTCAACGTTAAACACGGTAATTTCAAATTTGAATATGCAGTGTGAAATCATTAGAAAACCAATAAAATTATTGAAAATCGATATGGTATCGATCTGAAAATGTTGATTTTGACAATTTCCAACAGTTTACACAAAGTTTTATTGCAAATATTAAGTTTTACAAACTTTTGAAAAATATTGGAATTTCAATGCAAAAGCTAGCATTTCAAGCTAGTTTTTCAACGTTAAACACGGTAATTTCAAATTTGAATATGCTGTTTGAAATCATTAGAAAACCAATAAAATTATTGAAAATCGATATGGTATCGATCAGAAAATGTTGATTTTGACAATTTCCAACAGTTTACACAAAGTTTTATTGCAAATATTAAGTTTTACAAACTTTTGAAAAATATTGGAATTTCAATGCAAAAGCTAGCATTTCAAGCTAGTTTTTCAACGTTAAACACGGTAATTTCAAATTTGAATATGCAGTGTGAAATCATTAGAAAACCAATAAAATTATTGAAAATCGATATGGTATCGATCAGAAAATGTTGATTTTGACAATTTCCAACAGTTTACACAAAGTTTTATTGCAAATATTAAGTTTTACAAACTTTTGAAAAATATTGGAATTTCAATGCAAAAGCTAGCATTTCAAGCTAGTTTTTCAACGTTAAACACGGTAATTTCAAATTTGAATATGCAGTGTGAAATCATTAGAAAACCAATAAAATTATTGAAAATCGATATGGTATCGATCTGAAAATGTTGATTTTGACAATTTCCAACAGTTTACACAAAGTTTTATTGCAAATATTAAGTTTTACAAACTTTTGAAAAATATTGGAATTTCAATGCAAAAGCTAGCATTTCAAGCTAGTTTTTCAACGTTAAACACGGTAATTTCAAATTTGAATATGCTGTGTGAAATCATTAGAAAACCAATAAAATTATTGAAAATCGATATGGTATCGATCAGAAAATGTTGATTTTGACAATTTCCAACAGTTTACACAAAGTTTTATTGCAAATATTAAGTTTTACAAACTTTTGAAAAATATTGGAATTTCAATGCAAAAGCTAGCATTTCAAGCTAGTTTTTCAACGTTAAACACGGTAATTTCAAATTTGAATATGCAGTGTGAAATCATTAGAAAACCAATAAAATTATTGAAAATCGATATGGTATCGATCAGAAAATGTTGATTTTGACAATTTCCAACAGTTTACACAAAGTTTTATTGCAAATATTAAGTTTTACAAACTTTTGAAAAATATTGGAATTTCAATGCAAAAGCTAGCATTTCAAGCTAGTTTTTCAACGTTAAACACGGTAATTTCAAATTTGAATATGCTGTGTGAAATCATTAGAAAACCAATAAAATTATTGAAAATCGATATGGTATCGATCAGAAAATGTTGATTTTGACAATTTCCAACAGTTTACACAAGGTTTTATTGCAAATATTAAGTTTTACAAACTTTTGAAAAATATTGGAATTTCAATGCAAAAGCTAGCATTTCAAGCTAGTTTTTCAACGTTAAACACGGTAATTTCAAATTTGAATATGCTGTGTGAAATCATTAGAAAACCAATAAAATTATTGAAAATCGATATGGTATCGATCAGAAAATGTTGATTTTGACAATTTCCAACAGTTTACACAAGGTTTTATTGCAAATATTAAGTTTTACAAACTTTTGAAAAATATTGGAATTTCAATGCAAAAGCTAGCATTTCAAGCTAGTTTTTCAACGTTAAACACGGTAATTTCAAATTTGAATATGCAGTGTGAAATCATTAGAAAACCAATAAAATTATTGAAAATCGATATGGTATCGATCAGAAAATGTTGATTTTGACAATTTCCAACAGTTTACACAAAGTTTTATTGCAAATATTAAGTTTTACAAACTTTTGAAAAATATTGGAATTTCAATGCAAAAGCTAGCATTTCAAGCTAGTTTTTCAACGTTAAACACGGTAATTTCAAATTTGAATATGCAGTGTGAAATCATTAGAAAACTAATAAAATTATTGAAAATCGATATGGTATCGATCTGAAAATGTTGATTCTGACAATTTCCAACAGTTTACACAAAGTTTTATTGCAAATATTAAGTTTTACAAACTTTTGAAAAATATTGGAATTTCAATGCAAAAGCTAGCATTTCAAGCTAGTTTTTCAACGTTAAACACGGTAATTTCAAATTTGAATATGCAGTGTGAAATCATTAGAAAACCAATAAAATTATTGAAAATCGATATGGTATCGATCAGAAAATGTTGATTTTGACAATTTCCAACAGTTTACACAAAGTTTTATTGCAAATATTAAGTTTTACAAACTTTTGAAAAATATTGGAATTTCAATGCAAAAGCTAGCATTTCAAGCTAGTTTTTCAACGTTAAACACGGTAATTTCAAATTTGAATATGCAGTGTGAAATCATTAGAAAACCAATAAAATTATTGAAAATCGATATGGTATCGATCAGAAAATGTTGATTTTGACAATTTCCAACAGTTTACACAAAGTTTTATTGCAAATATTAAGTTTTACAAACTTTTGAAAAATATTGGAATTTCAATGCAAAAGCTAGCATTTCAAGCTAGTTTTTCAACGTTAAACACGGTAATTTCAAATTTGAATATGCAGTGTGAAATCATTAGAAAACCAATAAAATTATTGAAAATCGATATGGTATCGATCTGAAAATGTTGATTTTGACAATTTCCAACAGTTTACACAAAGTTTTATTGCAAATATTAAGTTTTACAAACTTTTGAAAAATATTGGAATTTCAATGCAAAAGCTAGCATTTCAAGCTAGTTTTTCAACGTTAAACACGGTAATTTCAAATTTGAATATGCTGTGTGAAATCATTAGAAAACCAATAAAATTATTGAAAATCGATATGGTATCGATCAGAAAATGTTGATTTTGACAATTTCCAACAGTTTACACAAAGTTTTATTGCAAATATTAAGTTTTACAAACTTTTGAAAAATATTGGAATTTCAATGCAAAAGCTAGCATTTCAAGCTAGTTTTTCAACGTTAAACACGGTAATTTCAAATTTGAATATGCAGTGTGAAATCATTAGAAAACCAATAAAATTATTGAAAATCGATATGGTATCGATCAGAAAATGTTGATTTTGACAATTTCCAACAGTTTACACAAAGTTTTATTGCAAATATTAAGTTTTACAAACTTTTGAAAAATATTGGAATTTCAATGCAAAAGCTAGCATTTCAAGCTAGTTTTTCAACGTTAAACACGGTAATTTCAAATTTGAATATGCTGTGTGAAATCATTAGAAAACCAATAAAATTATTGAAAATCGATATGGTATCGATCAGAAAATGTTGATTTTGACAATTTCCAACAGTTTACACAAAGTTTTATTGCAAATATTAAGTTTTACAAACTTTTGAAAAATATTGGAATTTCAATGCAAAAGCTAGCATTTCAAGCTAGTTTTTCAACGTTAAACACGGTAATTTCAAATTTGAATATGCAGTGTGAAATCATTAGAAAACCAATAAAATTATTGAAAATCGATATGGTATCGATCAGAAAATGTTGATTTTGACAATTTCCAACAGTTTACACAAGGTTTTATTGCAAATATTAAGTTTTACAAACTTTTGAAAAATATTGGAATTTCAATGCAAAAGCTAGCATTTCAAGCTAGTTTTTCAACGTTAAACACGGTAATTTCAAATTTGAATATGCTGTGTGAAATCATTAGAAAACCAATAAAATTATTGAAAATCGATATGGTATCGATCAGAAAATGTTGATTTTGACAATTTCCAACAGTTTACACAAAGTTTTATTGCAAATATTAAGTTTTACAAACTTTTGAAAAATATTGGAATTTCAATGCAAAAGCTAGCATTTCAAGCTAGTTTTTCAACGTTAAACACGGTAATTTCAAATTTGAATATGCAGTGTGAAATCATTAGAAAACCAATAAAATTATTGAAAATCGATATGGTATCGATCTGAAAATGTTGATTTTGACAATTTCCAACAGTTTACACAAAGTTTTATTGCAAATATTAAGTTTTACAAACTTTTGAAAAATATTGGAATTTCAATGCAAAAGCTAGCATTTCAAGCTAGTTTTTCAACGTTAAACACGGTAATTTCAAATTTGAATATGCTGTGTGAAATCATTAGAAAACCAATAAAACTATTGAAAATCGATATGGTATCGATCAGAAAATGTTGATTTTGACAATTTCCAACAGTTTACACAAAGTTTTATTGCAAATATTAAGTTTTACAAACTTTTGAAAAATATTGGAATTTCAATGCAAAAGCTAGCATTTCAAGCTAGTTTTTCAACGTTAAACACGGTAATTTCAAATTTGAATATGCAGTGTGAAATCATTAGAAAACCAATAAAATTATTGAAAATCGATATGGTATCGATCAGAAAATGTTGATTTTGACAATTTCCAACAGTTTACACAAAGTTTTATTGCAAATATTAAGTTTTACAAACTTTTGAAAAATATTGGAATTTCAATGCAAAAGCTAGCATTTCAAGCTAGTTTTTCAACGTTAAACACGGTAATTTCAAATTTGAATATGCAGTGTGAAATCATTAGAAAACCAATAAAATTATTGAAAATCGATATGGTATCGATCAGAAAATGTTGATTTTGACAATTTCCAACAGTTTACACAATATTTATTGCAAATATAAAGTTTTACAAACTTTTGAAAAATGTTGGAATTTCAATGCAAAAGCTAGCATTTCAAGCTAGTTTTTCAACGTTAAACACGGAAATTTCAAATTTGAATATGCTGTGTGAAATCATTAGAAAACCAATAAAATTATTGAAAATCGATATGGTATCGATCAGAAAATGTTGATTTTGACAATTTCCAACAGTTTACACAAAGTTTTATTGCAAATATTAAGTTTTACAAACTTTTGAAAAATATTGGAATTTCAATGCAAAAGCTAGCATTTCAAGCTAGTTTTTCAACGTTAAACACGGTAATTTCAAATTTGAATATGCAGTGTGAAATCATTAGAAAACCAATAAAATTATTGAAAATCGATATGGTATCGATCAGAAAATGTTGATTTTGACAATTTCCAACAGTTTACACAAGGTTTTATTGCAAATATTAAGTTTTACAAACTTTTGAAAAATATTGGAATTTCAATGCAAAAGCTAGCATTTCAAGCTAGTTTTTCAACGTTAAACACGGTAATTTCAAATTTGAATATGCTGTGTGAAATCATTAGAAAACCAATAAAATTATTGAAAATCGATATGGTATCGATCAGAAAATGTTCATTTTGACAATTTCCAACAGTTTACACAAAGTTTTATTGCAAATATTAAGTTTTACAAACTTTTGAAAAATATTGGAATTTCAATGCAAAAGCTAGCATTTCAAGCTAGTTTTTCAACGTTAAACACGGTAATTTCAAATTTGAATATGCAGTGTGAAATCATTAGAAAACCAATAAAATTATTGAAAACCGATATGGTATCGATCAGAAAATGTTGATTTTGACAATTTCCAACAGTTTACACAAAGTTTTATTGCAAATATTAAGTTTTACAAACTTTTGAAAAATATTGGAATTTCAATGCAAAAGCTAGCATTTCAAGCTAGTTTTTCAAGCTAGTTTTTCAACGTTAAACACGGTAATTTCAAATTTGAATATGCAGTGTGAAATCATTAGAAAACCAATAAAATTATTGAAAATCGATATGGTATCGATCAGAAAATGTTGATTTTGACAATTTCCAACAGTTTACACAAAGTTTTATTGCAAATATTAAGTTTTACAAACTTTTGAAAAATATTGGAATTTCAATGCAAAAGCTAGCATTTCAAGCTAGTTTTTCAACGTTAAACACGGTAATTTCAAATTTGAATATGCTGTGTGAAATCATTAGAAAACCAATAAAATTATTGAAAATCGATATGGTATCGATCAGAAAATGTTGATTTTGACAATTTCCAACAGTTTACACAAGGTTTTATTGCAAATATTAAGTTTTACAAACTTTTGAAAAATATTGGAATTTCAATGCAAAAGCTAGCATTTCAAGCTAGTTTTTCAACGTTAAACACGGTAATTTCAAATTTGAATATGCAGTGTGAAATCATTAGAAAACCAATAAAATTATTGAAAATCGATATGGTATCGATCAGAAAATGTTGATTTTGACAATTTCCAACAGTTTACACAAAGTTTTATTGCAAATATTAAGTTTTACAAACTTTTGAAAAATATTGGAATTTCAATGCAAAAGCTAGCATTTCAAGCTAGTTTTTCAACGTTAAACACGGTAATTTCAAATTTGAATATGCTGTGTGAAATCATTAGAAAACCAATAAAATTATTGAAAATCGATATGGTATCGATCAGAAAATGTTGATTTTGACAATTTCCAACAGTTTACACAAAGTTTTATTGCAAATATTAAGTTTTACAAACTTTTGAAAAATATTGGAATTTCAATGCAAAAGCTAGCATTTCAAGCTAGTTTTTCAACGTTAAACACGGTAATTTCAAATTTGAATATGCAGTGTGAAATCATTAGAAAACCAATAAAATTATTGAAAATCGATATGGTATCGATCAGAAAATGTTGATTTTGACAATTTCCAACAGTTTACACAAAGTTTTATTGCAAATATTAAGTTTTACAAACTTTTGAAAAATATTGGAATTTCAATGCAAAAGCTAGCATTTCAAGCTAGTTTTTCAACGTTAAACACGGTAATTTCAAATTTGAATATGCAGTGTGAAATCATTAGAAAACCAATAAAATTATTGAAAATCGATATGGTATCGATCAGAAAATGTTGATTTTGACAATTTCCAACAGTTTACACAAAGTTTTATTGCAAATATTAAGTTTTACAAACTTTTGAAAAATATTGGAATTTCAATGCAAAAGCTAGCATTTCAAGCTAGTTTTTCAACGTTAAACACGGTAATTTCAAATTTGAATATGCAGTGTGAAATCATTAGAAAACCAATAAAATTATTGAAAATCGATATGGTATCGATCAGAAAATGTTGATTTTGACAATTTCCAACAGTTTACACAAAGTTTTATTGCAAATATTAAGTTTTACAAACTTTTGAAAAATATTGGAATTTCAATGCAAAAGCTAGCATTTCAAGCTAGTTTTTCAACGTTAAACACGGTAATTTCAAATTTGAATATGCAGTGTGAAATCATTAGAAAACCAATAAAATTATTGAAAACCGATATGGTATCGATCAGAAAATGTTGATTTTGACAATGTCCAACAGTTTACACAATATTTATTGCAAATATAAAGTTTTACAAACTTTTGAAAAATGTTGGAATTTCAATGCAAAAGCTAGCATTTCAAGCTAGTTTTTCAACGTTAAACACGGTAATTTCAAATTTGAATATGCTGTGTGAAATCATTAGAAAACCAATAAAATTATTGAAAATCGATATGGTATCGATCAGAAAATGTTGATTTTGACAATTTCCAACAGTTTACACAAAGTTTTATTGCAAATATTAAGTTTTACAAACTTTTGAAAAATATTGGAATTTCAATGCAAAAGCTAGCATTTCAAGCTAGTTTTTCAACGTTAAACACGGTAATTTCAAATTTGAATATGCAGTGTGAAATCATTAGAAAACCAATAAAATTATTGAAAATCGATATGGTATCGATCAGAAAATGTTGATTTTGACAATTTCCAACAGTTTACACAAAGTTTTATTGCAAATATTAAGTTTTACAAACTTTTGAAAAATATTGGAATTTCAATGCAAAAGCTAGCATTTCAAGCTAGTTTTTCAACGTTAAACACGGTAATTTCAAATTTGAATATGCAGTGTGAAATCATTAGAAAACCAATAAAATTATTGAAAATCGATATGGTATCGATCAGAAAATGTTGATTTTGACAATTTCCAACAGTTTACACAAAGTTTTATTGCAAATATTAAGTTTTACAAACTTTTGAAAAATATTGGAATTTCAATGCAAAAGCTAGCATTTCAAGCTAGTTTTTCAACGTTAAACACGGTAATTTCAAATTTGAATATGCAGTGTGAAATCATTAGAAAACCAATAAAATTATTGAAAATCGATATGGTATCGATCAGAAAATGTTGATTTTGACAATTTCCAACAGTTTACACAAAGTTTTATTGCAAATATTAAGTTTTACAAACTTTTGAAAAATATTGGAATTTCAATGCAAAAGCTAGCATTTCAAGCTAGTTTTTCAACGTTAAACACGGTAATTTCAAATTTGAATATGCAGTGTGAAATCATTAGAAAACCAATAAAATTATTGAAAATCGATATGGTATCGATCAGAAAATGTTGATTTTGACAATTTCCAACAGTTTACACAAAGTTTTATTGCAAATATTAAGTTTTACAAACTTTTGAAAAATATTGGAATTTCAATGCAAAAGCTAGCATTTCAAGCTAGTTTTTCAACGTTAAACACGGTAATTTCAAATTTGAATATGCAGTGTGAAATCATTAGAAAACCAATAAAATTATTGAAAATCGATATGGTATCGATCAGAAAATGTTGATTTTGACAATTTCCAACAGTTTACACAAAGTTTTATTGCAAATATTAAGTTTTACAAACTTTTGAAAAATATTGGAATTTCAATGCAAAAGCTAGCATTTCAAGCTAGTTTTTCAACGTTAAACACGGTAATTTCAAATTTGAATATGCAGTGTGAAATCATTAGAAAACCAATAAAATTATTGAAAATCGATATGGTATCGATCAGAAAATGTTGATTTTGACAATTTCCAACAGTTTACACAAAGTTTTATTGCAAATATTAAGTTTTACAAACTTTTGAAAAATATTGGAATTTCAATGCAAAAGCTAACATTTCAAGCTAGTTTTTCAACGTTAAACACGGTAATTTCAAATTTGAATATGCAGTGTGAAATCATTAGAAAACCAATAAAATTATTGAAAACCGATATGGTATCGATCAGAAAATGTTGATTTTGACAATGTCCAACAGTTTACACAATATTTATTGCAAATATAAAGTTTTACAAACTTTTGAAAAATGTTGGAATTTCAATGCAAAAGCTAGCATTTCAAGCTAGTTTTTCAACGTTAAACACGGTAATTTCAAATTTGAATATGCTGTGTGAAATCATTAGAAAACCAATAAAATTATTGAAAATCGATATGGTATCGATCAGAAAATGTTGATTTTGACAATTTCCAACAGTTTACACAAAGTTTTATTGCAAATATTAAGTTTTACAAACTTTTGAAAAATATTGGAATTTCAATGCAAAAGCTAGCATTTCAAGCTAGTTTTTCAACGTTAAACACGGTAATTTCAAATTTGAATATGCAGTGTGAAATCATTAGAAAACCAATAAAATTATTGAAAATCGATATGGTATCGATCAGAAAATGTTGATTTTGACAATTTCCAACAGTTTACACAAGGTTTTATTGCAAATATTAAGTTTTACAAACTTTTGAAAAATATTGGAATTTCAATGCAAAAGCTAGCATTTCAAGCTAGTTTTTCAACGTTAAACACGGTAATTTCAAATTTGAATATGCTGTGTGAAATCATTAGAAAACCAATAAAATTATTGAAAATCGATATGGTATCGATCAGAAAATGTTGATTTTGACAATTTCCAACAGTTTACACAAAGTTTTATTGCAAATATTAAGTTTTACAAACTTTTGAAAAATATTGGAATTTCAATGCAAAAGCTAGCATTTCAAGCTAGTTTTTCAACGTTAAACACGGTAATTTCAAATTTGAATATGCAGTGTGAAATCATTAGAAAACCAATAAAATTATTGAAAATCGATATGGTATCGATCTGAAAATGTTGATTTTGACAATTTCCAACAGTTTACACAAAGTTTTATTGCAAATATTAAGTTTTACAAACTTTTGAAAAATATTGGAATTTCAATGCAAAAGCTAGCATTTCAAGCTAGTTTTTCAACGTTAAACACGGTAATTTCAAATTTGAATATGCTGTGTGAAATCATTAGAAAACCAATAAAATTATTGAAAATCGATATGGTATCGATCAGAAAATGTTGATTTTGACAATTTCCAACAGTTTACACAAAGTTTTATTGCAAATATTAAGTTTTACAAACTTTTGAAAAATATTGGAATTTCAATGCAAAAGCTAGCATTTCAAGCTAGTTTTTCAACGTTAAACACGGTAATTTCAAATTTGAATATGCAGTGTGAAATCATTAGAAAACCAATAAAATTATTGAAAATCGATATGGTATCGATCAGAAAATGTTGATTTTGACAATTTCCAACAGTTTACACAAGGTTTTATTGCAAATATTAAGTTTTACAAACTTTTGAAAAATATTGGAATTTCAATGCAAAAGCTAGCATTTCAAGCTAGTTTTTCAACGTTAAACACGGTAATTTCAAATTTGAATATGCTGTGTGAAATCATTAGAAAACCAATAAAATTATTGAAAATCGATATGGTATCGATCAGAAAATGTTCATTTTGACAATTTCCAACAGTTTACACAAAGTTTTATTGCAAATATTAAGTTTTACAAACTTTTGAAAAATATTGGAATTTCAATGCAAAAGCTAGCATTTCAAGCTAGTTTTTCAACGTTAAACACGGTAATTTCAAATTTGAATATGCAGTGTGAAATCATTAGAAAACCAATAAAATTATTGAAAACCGATATGGTATCGATCAGAAAATGTTGATTTTGACAATTTCCAACAGTTTACACAAAGTTTTATTGCAAATATTAAGTTTTACAAACTTTTGAAAAATATTGGAATTTCAATGCAAAAGCTAGCATTTCAAGCTAGTTTTTCAAGCTAGTTTTTCAACGTTAAACACGGTAATTTCAAATTTGAATATGCAGTGTGAAATCATTAGAAAACCAATAAAATTATTGAAAATCGATATGGTATCGATCAGAAAATGTTGATTTTGACAATTTCCAACAGTTTACACAAAGTTTTATTGCAAATATTAAGTTTTACAAACTTTTGAAAAATATTGGAATTTCAATGCAAAAGCTAGCATTTCAAGCTAGTTTTTCAACGTTAAACACGGTAATTTCAAATTTGAATATGCTGTGTGAAATCATTAGAAAACCAATAAAATTATTGAAAATCGATATGGTATCGATCAGAAAATGTTGATTTTGACAATTTCCAACAGTTTACACAAGGTTTTATTGCAAATATTAAGTTTTACAAACTTTTGAAAAATATTGGAATTTCAATGCAAAAGCTAGCATTTCAAGCTAGTTTTTCAACGTTAAACACGGTAATTTCAAATTTGAATATGCAGTGTGAAATCATTAGAAAACCAATAAAATTATTGAAAATCGATATGGTATCGATCAGAAAATGTTGATTTTGACAATTTCCAACAGTTTACACAAAGTTTTATTGCAAATATTAAGTTTTACAAACTTTTGAAAAATATTGGAATTTCAATGCAAAAGCTAGCATTTCAAGCTAGTTTTTCAACGTTAAACACGGTAATTTCAAATTTGAATATGCTGTGTGAAATCATTAGAAAACCAATAAAATTATTGAAAATCGATATGGTATCGATCAGAAAATGTTGATTTTGACAATTTCCAACAGTTTACACAAAGTTTTATTGCAAATATTAAGTTTTACAAACTTTTGAAAAATATTGGAATTTCAATGCAAAAGCTAGCATTTCAAGCTAGTTTTTCAACGTTAAACACGGTAATTTCAAATTTGAATATGCAGTGTGAAATCATTAGAAAACCAATAAAATTATTGAAAATCGATATGGTATCGATCAGAAAATGTTGATTTTGACAATTTCCAACAGTTTACACAAAGTTTTATTGCAAATATTAAGTTTTACAAACTTTTGAAAAATATTGGAATTTCAATGCAAAAGCTAGCATTTCAAGCTAGTTTTTCAACGTTAAACACGGTAATTTCAAATTTGAATATGCAGTGTGAAATCATTAGAAAACCAATAAAATTATTGAAAATCGATATGGTATCGATCAGAAAATGTTGATTTTGACAATTTCCAACAGTTTACACAAAGTTTTATTGCAAATATTAAGTTTTACAAACTTTTGAAAAATATTGGAATTTCAATGCAAAAGCTAGCATTTCAAGCTAGTTTTTCAACGTTAAACACGGTAATTTCAAATTTGAATATGCAGTGTGAAATCATTAGAAAACCAATAAAATTATTGAAAATCGATATGGTATCGATCAGAAAATGTTGATTTTGACAATTTCCAACAGTTTACACAAAGTTTTATTGCAAATATTAAGTTTTACAAACTTTTGAAAAATATTGGAATTTCAATGCAAAAGCTAGCATTTCAAGCTAGTTTTTCAACGTTAAACACGGTAATTTCAAATTTGAATATGCAGTGTGAAATCATTAGAAAACCAATAAAATTATTGAAAACCGATATGGTATCGATCAGAAAATGTTGATTTTGACAATGTCCAACAGTTTACACAATATTTATTGCAAATATAAAGTTTTACAAACTTTTGAAAAATGTTGGAATTTCAATGCAAAAGCTAGCATTTCAAGCTAGTTTTTCAACGTTAAACACGGTAATTTCAAATTTGAATATGCTGTGTGAAATCATTAGAAAACCAATAAAATTATTGAAAATCGATATGGTATCGATCAGAAAATGTTGATTTTGACAATTTCCAACAGTTTACACAAAGTTTTATTGCAAATATTAAGTTTTACAAACTTTTGAAAAATATTGGAATTTCAATGCAAAAGCTAGCATTTCAAGCTAGTTTTTCAACGTTAAACACGGTAATTTCAAATTTGAATATGCAGTGTGAAATCATTAGAAAACCAATAAAATTATTGAAAATCGATATGGTATCGATCAGAAAATGTTGATTTTGACAATTTCCAACAGTTTACACAAAGTTTTATTGCAAATATTAAGTTTTACAAACTTTTGAAAAATATTGGAATTTCAATGCAAAAGCTAGCATTTCAAGCTAGTTTTTCAACGTTAAACACGGTAATTTCAAATTTGAATATGCAGTGTGAAATCATTAGAAAACCAATAAAATTATTGAAAATCGATATGGTATCGATCAGAAAATGTTGATTTTGACAATTTCCAACAGTTTACACAAAGTTTTATTGCAAATATTAAGTTTTACAAACTTTTGAAAAATATTGGAATTTCAATGCAAAAGCTAGCATTTCAAGCTAGTTTTTCAACGTTAAACACGGTAATTTCAAATTTGAATATGCAGTGTGAAATCATTAGAAAACCAATAAAATTATTGAAAATCGATATGGTATCGATCAGAAAATGTTGATTTTGACAATTTCCAACAGTTTACACAAAGTTTTATTGCAAATATTAAGTTTTACAAACTTTTGAAAAATATTGGAATTTCAATGCAAAAGCTAGCATTTCAAGCTAGTTTTTCAACGTTAAACACGGTAATTTCAAATTTGAATATGCAGTGTGAAATCATTAGAAAACCAATAAAATTATTGAAAATCGATATGGTATCGATCAGAAAATGTTGATTTTGACAATTTCCAACAGTTTACACAAAGTTTTATTGCAAATATTAAGTTTTACAAACTTTTGAAAAATATTGGAATTTCAATGCAAAAGCTAGCATTTCAAGCTAGTTTTTCAACGTTAAACACGGTAATTTCAAATTTGAATATGCAGTGTGAAATCATTAGAAAACCAATAAAATTATTGAAAATCGATATGGTATCGATCAGAAAATGTTGATTTTGACAATTTCCAACAGTTTACACAAAGTTTTATTGCAAATATTAAGTTTTACAAACTTTTGAAAAATATTGGAATTTCAATGCAAAAGCTAGCATTTCAAGCTAGTTTTTCAACGTTAAACACGGTAATTTCAAATTTGAATATGCAGTGTGAAATCATTAGAAAACCAATAAAATTATTGAAAATCGATATGGTATCGATCAGAAAATGTTGATTTTGACAATTTCCAACAGTTTACACAAAGTTTTATTGCAAATATTAAGTTTTACAAACTTTTGAAAAATATTGGAATTTCAATGCAAAAGCTAGCATTTCAAGCTAGTTTTTCAACGTTAAACACGGTAATTTCAAATTTGAATATGCAGTGTGAAATCATTAGAAAACCAATAAAATTATTGAAAATCGATATGGTATCGATCAGAAAATGTTGATTTTGACAATTTCCAACAGTTTACACAAAGTTTTATTGCAAATATTAAGTTTTACAAACTTTTGAAAAATATTGGAATTTCAATGCAAAAGCTAGCATTTCAAGCTAGTTTTTCAACGTTAAACACGGTAATTTCAAATTTGAATATGCAGTGTGAAATCATTAGAAAACCAATAAAATTATTGAAAATCGATATGGTATCGATCAGAAAATGTTGATTTTGACAATTTCCAACAGTTTACACAAAGTTTTATTGCAAATATTAAGTTTTAGAAACTTTTGAAAAATATTGGAATTTCAATGCAAAAGCTAACATTTCAAGCTAGTTTTTCAACGTTAAACACGGTAATTTCAAATTTGAATATGCAGTGTGAAATCATTAGAAAACCAATAAAATTATTGAAAACCGATATGGTATCGATCAGAAAATGTTGATTTTGACAATGTCCAACAGTTTACACAATATTTATTGCAAATATAAAGTTTTACAAACTTTTGAAAAATGTTGGAATTTCAATGCAAAAGCTAGCATTTCAAGCTAGTTTTTCAACGTTAAACACGGTAATTTCAAATTTGAATATGCTGTGTGAAATCATTAGAAAACCAATAAAATTATTGAAAATCGATATGGTATCGATCAGAAAATGTTGATTTTGACAATTTCCAACAGTTTACACAAAGTTTTATTGCAAATATTAAGTTTTACAAACTTTTGAAAAATATTGGAATTTCAATGCAAAAGCTAGCATTTCAAGCTAGTTTTTCAACGTTAAACACGGTAATTTCAAATTTGAATATGCAGTGTGAAATCATTAGAAAACCAATAAAATTATTGAAAATCGATATGGTATCGATCAGAAAATGTTGATTTTGACAATTTCCAACAGTTTACACAAAGTTTTATTGCAAATATTAAGTTTTACAAACTTTTGAAAAATATTGGAATTTCAATGCAAAAGCTAGCATTTCAAGCTAGTTTTTCAACGTTAAACACGGTAATTTCAAATTTGAATATGCAGTGTGAAATCATTAGAAAACCAATAAAATTATTGAAAATCGATATGGTATCGATCAGAAAATGTTGATTTTGACAATTTCCAACAGTTTACACAAAGTTTTATTGCAAATATTAAGTTTTACAAACTTTTGAAAAATATTGGAATTTCAATGCAAAAGCTAGCATTTCAAGCTAGTTTTTCAACGTTAAACACGGTAATTTCAAATTTGAATATGCAGTGTGAAATCATTAGAAAACCAATAAAATTATTGAAAATCGATATGGTATCGATCAGAAAATGTTGATTTTGACAATTTCCAACAGTTTACACAAAGTTTTATTGCAAATATTAAGTTTTACAAACTTTTGAAAAATATTGGAATTTCAATGCAAAAGCTAGCATTTCAAGCTAGTTTTTCAACGTTAAACACGGTAATTTCAAATTTGAATATGCTGTGTGAAATCATTAGAAAACCAATAAAATTATTGAAAATCGATATGGTATCGATCTGAAAATGTTGATTTTGTCAATTTCCAACAGTTTACACAAAGTTTTATTGCAAATATTAAGTTTTACAAACTTTTGAAAAATATTGGAATTTCAATGCAAAAGCTAGCATTTCAAGCTAGTTTTTCAACGTTAAACACGGTAATTTCAAATTTGAATATGCAGTGTGAAATCATTAGAAAACCAATAAAATTATTGAAAATCGATATGGTATCGATCAGAAAATGTTGATTTTGACAATTTCCAACAGTTTACACAAAGTTTTATTGCAAATATTAAGTTTTACAAACTTTTGAAAAATATTGGAATTTCAATGCAAAAGCTAGCATTTCAAGCTAGTTTTTCAACGTTAAACACGGTAATTTCAAATTTGAATATGCAGTGTGAAATCATTAGAAAACCAATAAAATTATTGAAAATCGATATGGTATCGATCAGAAAATGTTGATTTTGACAATTTCCAACAGTTTACACAAAGTTTTATTGCAAATATTAAGTTTTACAAACTTTTGAAAAATATTGGAATTTCAATGCAAAAGCTAGCATTTCAAGCTAGTTTTTCAACGTTAAACACGGTAATTTCAAATTTGAATATGCAGTGTGAAATCATTAGAAAACCAATAAAATTATTGAAAATCGATATGGTATCGATCAGAAAATGTTGATTTTGACAATTTCCAACAGTTTACACAAAGTTTTATTGCAAATATTAAGTTTTACAAACTTTTGAAAAATATTGGAATTTCAATGCAAAAGCTAGCATTTCAAGCTAGTTTTTCAACGTTAAACACGGTAATTTCAAATTTGAATATGCAGTGTGAAATCATTAGAAAACCAATAAAATTATTGAAAATCGATATGGTATCGATCAGAAAATGTTGATTTTGACAATTTCCAACAGTTTACACAAAGTTTTATTGCAAATATTAAGTTTTACAAACTTTTGAAAAATATTGGAATTTCAATGCAAAAGCTAGCATTTCAAGCTAGTTTTTCAACGTTAAACACGGTAATTTCAAATTTGAATATGCAGTGTGAAATCATTAGAAAACCAATAAAATTATTGAAAATCGATATGGTATCGATCAGAAAATGTTGATTTTGACAATTTCCAACAGTTTACACAAAGTTTTATTGCAAATATTAAGTTTTACAAACTTTTGAAAAATATTGGAATTTCAATGCAAAAGCTAGCATTTCAAGCTAGTTTTTCAACGTTAAACACGGTAATTTCAAATTTGAATATGCAGTGTGAAATCATTAGAAAACCAATAAAATTATTGAAAATCGATATGGTATCGATCAGAAAATGTTGATTTTGACAATTTCCAACAGTTTACACAAAGTTTTATTGCAAATATTAAGTTTTACAAACTTTTGAAAAATATTGGAATTTCAATGCAAAAGCTAGCATTTCAAGCTAGTTTTTCAACGTTAAACACGGTAATTTCAAATTTGAATATGCAGTGTGAAATCATTAGAAAACCAATAAAATTATTGAAAATCGATATGGTATCGATCAGAAAATGTTGATTTTGACAATTTCCAACAGTTTACACAAAGTTTTATTGCAAATATTAAGTTTTACAAACTTTTGAAAAATATTGGAATTTCAATGCAAAAGCTAGCATTTCAAGCTAGTTTTTCAACGTTAAACACGGTAATTTCAAATTTGAATATGCAGTGTGAAATCATTAGAAAACCAATAAAATTATTGAAAATCGATATGGTATCGATCAGAAAATGTTGATTTTGACAATTTCCAACAGTTTACACAAAGTTTTATTGCAAATATTAAGTTTTACAAACTTTTGAAAAATATTGGAATTTCAATGCAAAAGCTAGCATTTCAAGCTAGTTTTTCAACGTTAAACACGGTAATTTCAAATTTGAATATGCTGTGTGAAATCATTAGAAAACCAATAAAATTATTGAAAATCGATATGGTATCGATCAGAAAATGTTGATTTTGACAATTTCCAACAGTTTACACAAAGTTTTATTGCAAATATTAAGTTTTACAAACTTTTGAAAAATATTGGAATTTCAATGCAAAAGCTAGCATTTCAAGCTAGTTTTTCAACGTTAAACACGGTAATTTCAAATTTGAATATGCTGTGTGAAATCATTAGAAAACCAATAAAATTATTGAAAACCGATATGGTATCGATCAGAAAATGTTGATTTTGACAATTTCCAACAGTTTACACAAAGTTTTATTGCAAATATTAAGTTTTACAAACTTTTGAAAAATGTTGGAATTTCAATGCAAAAGCTAGCATTTCAAGCTAGTTTTTCAACGTTAAACACGGTAATTTCAAATTTGAATATGCTGTGTGAAATCATTAGAAAACCAATAAAATTATTGAAAATCGATATGGTATCGATCAGAAAATGTTGATTTTGACAATTTCCAACAGTTTACACAAAGTTTTATTGCAAATATTAAGTTTTACAAACTTTTGAAAAATATTGGAATTTCAATGCAAAAGCTAGCATTTCAAGCTAGTTTTTCAACGTTAAACACGGTAATTTCAAATTTGAATATGCAGTGTGAAATCATTAGAAAACCAATAAAATTATTGAAAATCGATATGGTATCGATCAGAAAATGTTGATTTTGACAATTTCCAACAGTTTACACAAAGTTTTATTGCAAATATTAAGTTTTACAAACTTTTGAAAAATATTGGAATTTCAATGCAAAAGCTAGCATTTCAAGCTAGTTTTTCAACGTTAAACACGGTAATTTCAAATTTGAATATGCAGTGTGAAATCATTAGAAAACCAATAAAATTATTGAAAATCGATATGGTATCGATCAGAAAATGTTGATTTTGACAATTTCCAACAGTTTACACAAAGTTTTATTGCAAATATTAAGTTTTACAAACTTTTGAAAAATATTGGAATTTCAATGCAAAAGCTAGCATTTCAAGCTAGTTTTTCAACGTTAAACACGGTAATTTCAAATTTGAATATGCAGTGTGAAATCATTAGAAAACCAATAAAATTATTGAAAATCGATATGGTATCGATCAGAAAATGTTGATTTTGACAATTTCCAACAGTTTACACAAAGTTTTATTGCAAATATTAAGTTTTACAAACTTTTGAAAAATATTGGAATTTCAATGCAAAAGCTAGCATTTCAAGCTAGTTTTTCAACGTTAAACACGGTAATTTCAAATTTGAATATGCTGTGTGAAATCATTAGAAAACCAATAAAATTATTGAAAATCGATATGGTATCGATCAGAAAATGTTGATTTTGACAATTTCCAACAGTTTACACAAAGTTTTATTGCAAATATTAAGTTTTACAAACTTTTGAAAAATATTGGAATTTCAATGCAAAAGCTAGCATTTCAAGCTAGTTTTTCAACGTTAAACACGGTAATTTCAAATTTGAATATGCTGTGTGAAATCATTAGAAAACCAATAAAATTATTGAAAACCGATATGGTATCGATCAGAAAATGTTGATTTTGACAATTTCCAACAGTTTACACAAAGTTTTATTGCAAATATTAAGTTTTACAAACTTTTGAAAAATGTTGGAATTTCAATGCAAAAGCTAGCATTTCAAGCTAGTTTTTCAACGTTAAACACGGTAATTTCAAATTTGAATATGCTGTGTGAAATCATTAGAAAACCAATAAAATTATTGAAAATCGATATGGTATCGATCAGAAAATGTTGATTTTGACAATTTCCAACAGTTTACACAAAGTTTTATTGCAAATATTAAGTTTTACAAACTTTTGAAAAATATTGGAATTTCAATGCAAAAGCTAGCATTTCAAGCTAGTTTTTCAACGTTAAACACGGTAATTTCAAATTTGAATATGCAGTGTGAAATCATTAGAAAACCAATAAAATTATTGAAAATCGATATGGTATCGATCAGAAAATGTTGATTTTGACAATTTCCAACAGTTTACACAAAGTTTTATTGCAAATATTAAGTTTTACAAACTTTTGAAAAATGTTGGAATTTCAATGCAAAAGCTAGCATTTCAAGCTAGTTTTTCAACGTTAAACACGGTAATTTCAAATTTGAATATGCTGTGTGAAATCATTAGAAAACCAATAAAATTATTGAAAATCGATATGGTATCGATCAGGAAATGTTGATTTTGACAATTTCCAACAGTTTACACAAAGTTTTATTGCAAATATTAAGTTTTACAAACTTTTGAAAAATATTGGAATTTCAATGCAAAAGCTAGCATTTCAAGCTAGTTTTTCAACGTTAAACACGGTAATTTCAAATTTGAATATGCTGTGTGAAATCCTTAGAAAACCAATAAAATTATTGAAAATCGATATGGTATCGATCAGAAAATGTTGATTTTGACAATTTCCAACAGTTTACACAAAGTTTTATTGCAAATATTAAGTTTTACAAACTTTTGAAAAATATTGGAATTTCAATGCAAAAGCTAGCATTTCAAGCTAGTTTTTCAACGTTAAACACGGTAATTTCAAATTTGAATATGCAGTGTGAAATCATTAGAAAACCAATAAAATTATTGAAAATCGATATGGTATCGATCAGAAAATGTTGATTTTGACAATTTCCAACAGTTTACACAAAGTTTTATTGCAAATATTAAGTTTTACAAACTTTTGAAAAATATTGGAATTTCAATGCAAAAGCTAGCATTTCAAGCTAGTTTTTCAACGTTAAACACGGTAATTTCAAATTTGAATATGCTGTGTGAAATCATTAGAAAACCAATAAAATTATTGAAAATCGATATGGTATCGATCAGAAAATGTTGATTTTGACAATTTCCAACAGTTTACACAAAGTTTTATTGCAAATATTAAGTTTTACAAACTTTTGAAAAATATTGGAATTTCAATGCAAAAGCTAGCATTTCAAGCTAGTTTTTCAACGTTAAACACGGTAATTTCAAATTTGAATATGCTGTGTGAAATCATTAGAAAACCAATAAAATTATTGAAAATCGATATGGTATCGATCAGAAAATGTTGATTTTGACAATTTCCAACAGTTTACACAAAGTTTTATTGCAAATATTAAGTTTTACAAACTTTTGAAAAATATTGGAATTTCAATGCAAAAGCTAGCATTTCAAGCTAGTTTTTCAACGTTAAACACGGTAATTTCAAATTTGAATATGCTGTGTGAAATCATTAGAAAACCAATAAAATTATTGAAAATCGATATGGTATCGATCAGAAAATGTTGATTTTGACAATTTCCAACAGTTTACACAAAGTTTTATTGCAAATATTAAGTTTTACAAACTTTTGAAAAATATTGGAATTTCAATGCAAAAGCTAGCATTTCAAGCTAGTTTTTCAACGTTAAACACGGTAATTTCAAATTTGAATATGCTGTGTGAAATCATTAGAAAACCAATAAAATTATTGAAAATCGATATGGTATCGATCAGAAAATGTTGATTTTGACAATTTCCAACAGTTTACACAAAGTTTTATTGCAAATATTAAGTTTTACAAACTTTTGAAAAATATTGGAATTTCAATGCAAAAGCTAGCATTTCAAGCTAGTTTTTCAACGTTAAACACGGTAATTTCAAATTTGAATATGCTGTGTGAAATCATTAGAAAACCAATAAAATTATTGAAAATCGATATGGTATCGATCAGAAAATGTTGATTTTGACAATTTCCAACAGTTTACACAAAGTTTTATTGCAAATATTAAGTTTTACAAACTTTTGAAAAATATTGGAATTTCAATGCAAAAGCTAGCATTTCAAGCTAGTTTTTCAACGTTAAACACGGTAATTTCAAATTTGAATATGCAGTGTGAAATCATTAGAAAACCAATAAAATTATTGAAAATCGATATGGTATCGATCAGAAAATGTTGATTTTGACAATTTCCAACAGTTTACACAAAGTTTTATTGCAAATATTAAGTTTTACAAACTTTTGAAAAATATTGGAATTTCAATGCAAAAGCTAGCATTTCAAGCTAGTTTTTAAACGTTAAACACGGTAATTTCAAATTTGAATATGCAGTGTGAAATCATTAGGAAACCAATAAAATTATTGAAAATCGATATGGTATCGATCAGAAAATGTTGATTTTGACAATTTCCAACAGTTTACACAAAGTTTTATTGCAAATATTAAGTTTTACAAACTTTTGAAAAATATTGGAATTTCAATGCAAAAGCTAGCATTTCAAGCTAGTTTTTCAACGTTAAACACGGTAATTTCAAATTTGAATATGCAGTGTGAAATCATTAGAAAACCAATAAAATTATTGAAAATCGATATGGTATCGATCAGAAAATGTTGATTTTGACAATTTCCAACAGTTTACACAAAGTTTTATTGCAAATATTAAGTTTTACAAACTTTTGAAAAATATTGGAATTTCAATGCAAAAGCTAGCATTTCAAGCTAGTTTTTCAACGTTAAACACGGTAATTTCAAATTTGAATATGCAGTGTGAAATCATTAGAAAACCAATAAAATTATTGAAAATCGATATGGTATCGATCAGAAAATGTTGATTTTGACAATTTCCAACAGTTTACACAAAGTTTTATTGCAAATATTAAGTTTTACAAACTTTTGAAAAATATTGGAATTTCAATGCAAAAGCTAGCATTTCAAGCTAGTTTTTCAACGTTAAACACGGTAATTTCAAATTTGAATATGCTGTGTGAAATCATTAGAAAACCAATAAAATTATTGAAAATCGATATGGTATCGATCAGAAAATGTTGATTTTGACAATTTCCAACAGTTTACACAAAGTTTTATTGCAAATATTAAGTTTTACAAACTTTTGAAAAATATTGGAATTTCAATGCAAAAGCTAGCATTTCAAGCTAGTTTTTCAACGTTAAACACGGTAATTTCAAATTTGAATATGCTGTGTGAAATCATTAGAAAACCAATAAAATTATTGAAAATCGATATGGTATCGATCAGAAAATGTTGATTTTGACAATTTCCAACAGTTTACACAAAGTTTTATTGCAAATATTAAGTTTTACAAACTTTTGAAAAATATTGGAATTTCAATGCAAAAGCAAGCATTTCAAGCTAGTTTTTCAACGTTAAACACGGTAATTTCAAATTTGAATATGCTGTGTGAAATCATTAGAAAACCAATAAAATTATTGAAAATCGATATGGTATCGATCAGAAAATGTTGATTTTGACAATTTCCAACAGTTTACACAAAGTTTTATTGCAAATATTAAGTCTTACAAACTTTTGAAATATATTGGAATTTCAATGCAAAAGCTAGCATTTGAAGCTAGTTTTTCAACGTTAAACACGGTAATTTCAAATTTGAATAGGCTGTGTGAAATCATTAGAAAACCAATAAAATTATTGAAAATCGATATGGAATCGATCAGAAAATGTTGATTTTGACAATTTCCAACAGTTTACACAAAGTTTTATTGCAAATATTAAGTTTTACAAACTTTTGAAAAATATTGGAATTTCAATGCAAAAGCTAGCATTTGAAGCTAGTTTTTCAACGTTAAACACGGTAATTTCAAATTTGAATATGCTGTGTGAAATCATTAGAAAACCAATAAAATTATTGAAAATCGATATGGTATCGATCAGAAAATGTTGATTTTGACAATTTCCAACAGTTTACACAAAGTTTTATTGCAAATATTAAGTTTTACAAACTTTTGAAAAATGTTGGAATTTCAATGCAAAAGCTAGCATTTGAAGCTAGTTTTTCAACGTTAAACACGGTAATTTCAAATTTGAATAGGCTGTGTGAAATCATTAGAAAACCAATAAAATTATTGAAAATCGATATGGTATCGATCAGAAAATGTTGATTTTGACAATTTCCAACAGTTTACACAAAGTTTTATTGCAAATATTAAGTTTTACAAACTTTTGAAAAATATTGGAATTTCAATGCAAAAGCTAGCATTTCAAGCTAGTTTTTCAACGTTAAACACGGTAATTTCAAATTTGAATATGCTGTGTGAAATAATTAGAAAACCAATAAAATTATTGAAAATCGATATGGTATCGATCAGAAAATGTTGATTTTGACAATTTCCAACAGTTTACACAAAGTTTTATTGCAAATATTAAGTTTTACAAACTTTTGAAAAATATTGGAATTTCAATGCAAAAGCTAGCATTTCAAGCTAGTTTTTCAACGTTAAACACGGTAATTTCAAATTTGAATATGCTGTGTGAAATCATTAGAAAACCAATAAAATTATTGAAAATCGATATGGTATCGATCAGAAAATGTTGATTTTGACAATTTCCAACAGTTTACACAAAGTTTTATTGCAAATATTAAGTTTTACAAACTTTTGAAAAATATTGGAATTTCAATGCAAAAGCTAGCATTTCAAGCTAGTTTTTCAACGTTAAACACGGTAATTTCAAATTTGAATATGCAGTGTGAAATCATTAGAAAACCAATAAAATTATTGAAAACCGATATGGTATCGATCAGAAAATGTTGATTTTGACAATTTCCAACAGTTTACACAATATTTATTGCAAATATAAAGTTTTACAAACTTTTGAAAAATGTTGGAATTTCAATGCAAAAGCTAGCATTTCAAGCTAGTTTTTCAACGTTAAACACGGTAATTTCAAATTTGAATATGCTGTGTGAAATCATTAGAAAACCAATAAAATTATTGAAAATCGATATGGTATCGATCAGAAAATGTTGATTTTGACAATTTCCAACAGTTTACACAAAGTTTTATTGCAAATATGAAGTTTTACAAACTTTTGAAAAATATTGGAATTTCAATGCAAAAGCTAGCATTTCAAGCTAGTTTTTCAACGTTAAACACGGTAATTTCAAATTTGAATATGCAGTGTGAAATCATTAGAAAACCAATAAAATTATTGAAAATCGATATGGTATCGATCAGAAAATGTTGATTTTGACAATTTCCAACAGTTTACACAAAGTTTTATTGCAAATATTAAGTTTTACAAACTTTTGAAAAATATTGGAATTTCAATGCAAAAGCTAGCATTTCAAGCTAGTTTTTCAACGTTAAACACGGTAATTTCAAATTTGAATATGCTGTGTGAAATCATTAGAAAACCAATAAAATTATTGAAAATCGATATGGTATCGATCAGAAAATGTTGATTTTGACAATTTCCAACAGTTTACACAAAGTTTTATTGCAAATATTAAGTTTTACAAACTTTTGAAAAATATTGGAATTTCAATGCAAAAGCTAGCATTTCAAGCTAGTTTTTCAACGTTAAACACGGTAATTTCAAATTTGAATATGCAGTGTGAAATCATTAGAAAACCAATAAAATTATTGAAAATCGATATGGTATCGATCAGAAAATGTTGATTTTTACAATTTCCAACAGTTTACACAAAGTTTTATTGCAAATATTAAGTTTTACAAACTTTTGAAAAATGTTGGAATTTCAATGCAAAAGCTAGCATTTCAAGCTAGTTTTTCAACGTTAAACACGGTAATTTCAAATTTGAATATGCTGTGTGAAATCATTAGAAAACCAATAAAATTATTGAAAATCGATATGGAATCGATCAGAAAATGTTGATTTTGACAATTTCCAACAGTTTACACAAAGTTTTATTGCAAATATTAAGTTTTACAAACTTTTGAAAAATATTGGAATTTCAATGCAAAAGCTAGCATTTGAAGCTAGTTTTTCAACGTTAAACACGGTAATTTCAAATTTGAATATGCTGTGTGAAATCATTAGAAAACCAATAAAATTATTGAAAATCGATATGGTATCGATCAGAAAATGTTGATTTTGACAATTTCCAACAGTTTACACAAAGTTTTATTGCAAATATTAAGTTTTACAAACTTTTGAAAAATGTTGGAATTTCAATGCAAAAGCTAGCATTTGAAGCTAGTTTTTCAACGTTAAACACGGTAATTTCAAATTTGAATAGGCTGTGTGAAATCATTAGAAAACCAATAAAATTATTGAAAATCGATATGGTATCGATCAGAAAATGTTGATTTTGACAATTTCCAACAGTTTACACAAAGTTTTATTGCAAATATTAAGTTTTACAAACTTTTGAAAAATATTGGAATTTCAATGCAAAAGCTAGCATTTCAAGTTAGTTTTTCAACGTTAAACACGGTAATTTCAAATTTGAATATGCTGTGTGAAATCATTAGAAAACCAATAAAATTATTGAAAATCGATATGGTATCGATCAGAAAATGTTGATTTTGACAATTTCCAACAGTTTACACAAAGTTTTATTGCAAATATTAAGTTTTACAAACTTTTGAAAAATATTGGAATTTCAATGCAAAAGCTAGGATTTCAAGCTAGTTTTTCAACGTTAAACACGGTAATTTCAAATTTGAATATGCAGTGTGAAATCATTAGAAAACCAATAAAATTATTGAAAATCGATATGGTATCGATCAGAAAATGTTGATTTTGACAATTTCCAACAGTTTACACAAAGTTTTATTGCAAATATTAAGTTTTACAAACTTTTGAAAAATGTTGGAATTTCAATGCAAAAGCTAGCATTTCAAGCTAGTTTTTCAACGTTAAACACGGTAATTTCAAATTTGAATATGCTGTGTGAAATCATTAGAAAACCAATAAAATTATTGAAAATCGATATGGAATCGATCAGAAAATGTTGATTTTGACAATTTCCAACAGTTTACACAAAGTTTTATTGCAAATATTAAGTTTTACAAACTTTTGAAAAATATTGGAATTTCAATGCAAAAGCTAGCATTTCAAGCTAGTTTTTCAACGTTAAACACGGTAATTTCAAATTTGAATATCCTGTGTGAAATCATTAGAAAACCAATAAAATTATTGAAAATCGATATGGTATCGATCAGAAAATGTTGATTTTGACAATTTCCAACAGTTTACACAAAGTTTTATTGCAAATATTAAGTTTTACAAACTTTTGAAAAATATTGGAATTTCAATGCAAAAGCTAGCATTTCAAGCTAGTTTTTCAACGTTAAACACGGTAATTTCAAATTTGAATATGCAGTGTGAAATCATTAGAAAACCAATAAAATTATTGAAAATCGATATGGTATCGATCAGAAAATGTTGATTTTGACAATTTCCAACAGTTTACACAAAGTTTTATTGCAAATATTAAGTTTTACAAACTTTTGAAAAATATTGGAATTTCAATGCAAAAGCTAGCATTTCAAGCTAGTTTTTCAACGTTAAACACGGTAATTTCAAATTTGAATATGCAGTGTGAAATCATTAGAAAACCAATAAAATTATTGAAAATCGATATGGTATCGATCAGAAAATGTTGATTTTGACAATTTCCAACAGTTTACACAAAGTTTTATTGCAAATATTAAGTTTTACAAACTTTTGAAAAATATTGGAATTTCAATGCAAAAGCTAGCATTTCAAGCTAGTTTTTCAACGTTAAACACGGTAATTTCAAATTTGAATATGCAGTGTGAAATCATTAGAAAACCAATAAAATTATTGAAAATCGATATGGTATCGATCAGAAAATGTTGATTTTGACAATTTCCAACAGTTTACACAAAGTTTTATTGCAAATATTAAGTTTTACAAACTTTTGAAAAATATTGGAATTTCAATGCAAAAGCTAGCATTTCAAGCTAGTTTTTCAACGTTAAACACGGTAATTTCAAATTTGAATATGCAGTGTGAAATCATTAGAAAACCAATAAAATTATTGAAAATCGATATGGTATCGATCAGAAAATGTTGATTTTGACAATTTCCAACAGTTTACACAAAGTTTTATTGCAAATATTAAGTTTTACAAACTTTTGAAAAATATTGGAATTTCAATGCAAAAGCTAGCATTTCAAGCTAGTTTTTCAACGTTAAACACGGTAATTTCAAATTTGAATATGCAGTGTGAAATCATTAGAAAACCAATAAAATTATTGAAAATCGATATGGTATCGATCAGAAAATGTTGATTTTGACAATTTCCAACAGTTTACACAAAGTTTTATTGCAAATATTAAGTTTTACAAACTTTTGAAAAATATTGGAATTTCAATGCAAAAGCTAGCATTTCAAGCTAGTTTTTCAACGTTAAACACGGTAATTTCAAATTTGAATATGCAGTGTGAAATCATTAGAAAACCAATAAAATTATTGAAAATCGATATGGTATCGATCAGAAAATGTTGATTTTGACAATTTCCAACAGTTTACACAAAGTTTTATTGCAAATATTAAGTTTTACAAACTTTTGAAAAATATTGGAATTTCAATGCAAAAGCTAGCATTTCAAGCTAGTTTTTCAACGTTAAACACGGTAATTTCAAATTTGAATATGCAGTGTGAAATCATTAGAAAACCAATAAAATTATTGAAAATCGATATGGTATCGATCAGAAAATGTTGATTTTGACAATTTCCAACAGTTTACACAAAGTTTTATTGCAAATATTAAGTTTTACAAACTTTTGAAAAATATTGGAATTTCAATGCAAAAGCTAGCATTTCAAGCTAGTTTTTCAACGTTAAACACGGTAATTTCAAATTTGAATATGCAGTGTGAAATCATTAGAAAACCAATAAAATTATTGAAAATCGATATGGTATCGATCAGAAAATGTTGATTTTGACAATTTCCAACAGTTTACACAAAGTTTTATTGCAAATATTAAGTTTTACAAACTTTTGAAAAATATTGGAATTTCAATGCAAAAGCTAGCATTTCAAGCTAGTTTTTCAACGTTAAACACGGTAATTTCAAATTTGAATATGCAGTGTGAAATCATTAGAAAACCAATAAAATTATTGAAAATCGATATGGTATCGATCAGAAAATGTTGATTTTGACAATTTCCAACAGTTTACACAAAGTTTTATTGCAAATATTAAGTTTTACAAACTTTTGAAAAATATTGGAATTTCAATGCAAAAGCTAGCATTTCAAGCTAGTTTTTCAACGTTAAACACGGTAATTTCAAATTTGAATATGCAGTGTGAAATCATTAGAAAACCAATAAAATTATTGAAAATCGATATGATATCGATCAGAAAATGTTGATTTTGACAATTTCCAACAGTTTACACAAAGTTTTATTGCAAATATTAAGTTTTACAAACTTTTGAAAAATATTGGAATTTCAATGCAAAAGCTAGCATTTCAAGCTAGTTTTTCAACGTTAAACACGGTAATTTCAAATTTGAATATGCTCTGTGAAATCATTAGAAAACCAATAAAATTATTGAAAATCGATATGGTATCGATCAGAAAATGTTGATTTTGACAATTTCCAACAGTTTACACAAAGTTTTATTGCAAATATTAAGTTTTACAAACTTTTGAAAAATATTGGAATTTCAATGCAAAAGCTAGCATTTCAAGCTAGTTTTTCAACGTTAAACACGGTAATTTCAAATTTGAATATGCTGTGTGAAATCATTAGAAAACCAATAAAATTATTGAAAATCGATATGGTATCGATCAGAAAATGTTGATTTTGACAATTTCCAACAGTTTACACAAAGTTTTATTGCAAATATTAAGTTTTACAAACTTTTGAAAAATATTGGAATTTCAATGCAAAAGCTAGCATTTCAAGCTAGTTTTTCAACGTTAAACACGGTAATTTCAAATTTGAATATGCTGTGTGAAATCATCAGAAAACCAATAAAATTATTGAAAATCGATATGGTATCGATCAGAAAATGTTGATTTTGACAATTTCCAACAGTTTACACAAAGTTTTATTGCAAATATTAAGTTTTACAAACTTTTGAAAAATATTGGAATTTCAATGCAAAAGCTAGCATTTCAAGCTAGTTTTTCAACGTTAAACACGGTAATTTCAAATTTGAATATGCTGTGTGAAATCATTAGAAAACCAATAAAATTATTGAAAATCGATATGGTATCGATCAGAAAATGTTGATTTTGACAATTTCCAACAGTTTACACAAAGTTTTATTGCAAATATTAAGTTTTACAAACTTTTGAAAAATATTGGAATTTCAATGCAAAAGCTAGCATTTCAAGCTAGTTTTTCAACGTTAAACACGGTAATTTCAAATTTGAATATGCAGTGTGAAATCATTAGAAAACCAATAAAATTATTGAAAATCGATATGGTATCGATCAGAAAATGTTGATTTTGACAATTTCCAACAGTTTACACAAAGTTTTATTGCAAATATTAAGTTTTACAAACTTTTGAAAAATATTGGAATTTCAATGCAAAAGCTAGCATTTCAAGCTAGTTTTTCAACGTTAAACACGGTAATTTCAAATTTGAATATGCAGTGTGAAATCATTAGAAAACCAATAAAATTATTGAAAATCGATATGGTATCGATCAGAAAATGTTGATTTTGACAATTTCCAACAGTTTACACAAAGTTTTATTGCAAATATTAAGTTTTACAAACTTTTGAAAAATATTGGAATTTCAATGCAAAAGCTAGCATTTCAAGCTAGTTTTTCAACGTTAAACACGGTAATTTCAAATTTGAATATGCTGTGTGAAATCATCAGAAAACCAATAAAATTATTGAAAATCGATATGGTATCGATCAGAAAATGTTGATTTTGACAATTTCCAACAGTTTACACAAAGTTTTATTGCAAATATTAAGTTTTACAAACTTTTGAAAAATATTGGAATTTCAATGCAAAAGCTAGCATTTCAAGCTAGTTTTTCAACGTTAAACACGGTAATTTCAAATTTGAATATGCTGTGTGAAATCATTAGAAAACCAATAAAATTATTGAAAATCGATATGGTATCGATCAGAAAATGTTGATTTTGACAATTTCCAACAGTTTACACAAAGTTTTATTGCAAATATTAAGTTTTACAAACTTTTGAAAAATATTGGAATTTCAATGCAAAAGCTAGCATTTCAAGCTAGTTTTTCAACGTTAAACACGGTAATTTCAAATTTGAATATGCTGTGTGAAATCATCAGAAAACCAATAAAATTATTGAAAATCGATATGGTATCGATCAGAAAATGTTGATTTTGACAATTTCCAACAGTTTACACAAAGTTTTATTGCAAATATTAAGTTTTACAAACTTTTGAAAAATATTGGAATTTCAATGCAAAAGCTAGCATTTCAAGCTAGTTTTTCAACGTTAAACACGGTAATTTCAAATTTGAATATGCTGTGTGAAATCATTAGAAAACCAATAAAATTATTGAAAATCGATATGGTATCGATCAGAAAATGTTGATTTTGACAATTTCCAACAGTTTACACAAAGTTTTATTGCAAATATTAAGTTTTACAAACTTTTGAAAAATATTGGAATTTCAATGCAAAAGCTAGCATTTCAAGCTAGTTTTTCAACGTTAAACACGGTAATTTCAAATTTGAATATGCTGTGTGAAATCATCAGAAAACCAATAAAATTATTGAAAATCGATATGGTATCGATCAGAAAATGTTGATTTTGACAATTTCCAACAGTTTACACAAAGTTTTATTGCAAATATTAAGTTTTACAAACTTTTGAAAAATATTGGAATTTCAATGCAAAAGCTAGCATTTCAAGCTAGTTTTTCAACGTTAAACACGGTAATTTCAAATTTGAATATGCGGTGTGAAATCATTAGAAAACCAATAAAATTATTGAAAATCGATATGGTATCGATCAGAAAATGTTGATTTTGACAATTTCCAACAGTTTACACAAAGTTTTATTGCAAATATTAAGTTTTACAAACTTTTGAAAAATATTGGAATTTCAATGCAAAAGCTAGCATTTCAAGCTAGTTTTTCAACGTTAAACACGGTAATTTCAAATTTGAATATGCAGTGTGAAATCATTAGAAAACCAATAAAATTATTGAAAATCGATATGGTATCGATCAGAAAATGTTGATTTTGACAATTTCCAACAGTTTACACAAAGTTTTATTGCAAATATTAAGTTTTACAAACTTTTGAAAAATATTGGAATTTCAATGCAAAAGCTAGCATTTCAAGCTAGTTTTTCAACGTTAAACACGGTAATTTCAAATTTGAATATGCAGTGTGAAATCATTAGAAAACCAATAAAATTATTGAAAATCGATATGGTATCGATCAGAAAATGTTGATTTTGACAATTTCCAACAGTTTACACAAAGTTTTATTGCAAATATTAAGTTTTACAAACTTTTGAAAAATATTGGAATTTCAATGCAAAAGCTAGCATTTCAAGCTAGTTTTTCAACGTTAAACACGGTAATTTCAAATTTGAATATGCAGTGTGAAATCATTAGAAAACCAATAAAATTATTGAAAATCGATATGGTATCGATCAGAAAATGTTGATTTTGACAATTTCCAACAGTTTACACAAAGTTTTATTGCAAATATTAAGTTTTACAAACTTTTGAAAAATATTGGAATTTCAATGCAAAAGCTAGCATTTCAAGCTAGTTTTTCAACGTTAAACACGGTAATTTCAAATTTGAATATGCTGTGTGAAATCATTAGAAAACCAATAAAATTATTGAAAATCGATATGGTATCGATCAGAAAATGTTGATTTTGACAATTTCCAACAGTTTACACAAAGTTTTATTGCAAATATTAAGTTTTACAAACTTTTGAAAAATATTGGAATTTCAATGCAAAAGCTAGCATTTCAAGCTAGTTTTTCAACGTTAAACACGGTAATTTCAAATTTGAATATGCAGTGTGAAATCATTAGAAAACCAATAAAATTATTGAAAATCGATATGGTATCGATCAGAAAATGTTGATTTTGACAATTTCCAACAGTTTACACAAAGTTTTATTGCAAATATTAAGTTTTACAAACTTTTGAAAAATATTGGAATTTCAATGCAAAAGCTAGCATTTCAAGCTAGTTTTTCAACGTTAAACACGGTAATTTCAAATTTAAATATGCAGTGTGAAATCATTAGAAAACCAATAAAATTATTGAAAATCGATATGGTATCGATCAGAAAATGTTGATTTTGACAATTTCCAACAGTTTACACAAAGTTTTATTGCAAATATTAAGTTTTACAAACTTTTGAAAAATATTGGAATTTCAATGCAAAAGCTAGCATTTCAAGCTAGTTTTTCAACGTTAAACACGGTAATTTCAAATTTGAATATGCTGTGTGAAATCATTAGAAAACCAATAAAATTATTGAAAATCGATATGGTATCGATCAGAAAATGTTGATTTTGACAATTTCCAACAGTTTACACAAAGTTTTATTGCAAATATTAAGTTTTACAAACTTTTGAAAAATATTGGAATTTCAATGCAAAAGCTAGCATTTCAAGCTAGTTTTTCAACGTTAAACACGGTAATTTCAAATTTGAATATGCTGTGTGAAATCATTAGAAAACCAATAAAATTATTGAAAATCGATATGGTATCGATCAGAAAATGTTGATTTTGACAATTTCCAACAGTTTACACAAAGTTTTATTGCAAATATTAAGTTTTACAAACTTTTGAAAAATATTGGAATTTCAATGCAAAAGCTAGCATTTCAAGCTAGTTTTTCAACGTTAAACACGGTAATTTCAAATTTGAATATGCAGTGTGAAATCATTAGAAAACCAATAAAATTATTGAAAATCGATATGGTATCGATCAGAAAATGTTGATTTTGACAATTTCCAACAGTTTACACAAAGTTTTATTGCAAATATTAAGTTTTACAAACTTTTGAAAAATATTGGAATTTCAATGCAAAAGCTAGCATTTCAAGCTAGTTTTTCAACGTTAAACCCGGTAATTTCAAATTTGAATATGCAGTGTGAAATCATTAGAAAACCAATAAAATTATTGAAAATCGATATGGTATCGATCAGAAAATGTTGATTTTGACAATTTCCAACAGTTTACACAAAGTTTTATTGCAAATATTAAGTTTTACAAACTTTTGAAAAATATTGGAATTTCAATGCAAAAGCTAGCATTTCAAGCTAGTTTTTCAACGTTAAACACGGTAATTTCAAATTTGAATATGCTGTGTGAAATCATTAGAAAACCAATAAAATTATTGAAAATCGATATGGTATCGATCAGAAAATGTTGATTTTGACAATTTCCAACAGTTTACACAAAGTTTTATTGCAAATATTAAGTTTTACAAACTTTTGAAAAATATTGGAATTTCAATGCAAAAGCTAGCATTTCAAGCTAGTTTTTCAACGTTAAACACGGTAATTTCAAATTTGAATATGCTGTGTGAAATCATTAGAAAACCAATAAAATTATTGAAAATCGATATGGTATCGATCAGAAAATGTTGATTTTGACAATTTCCAACAGTTTACACAAAGTTTTATTGCAAATATTAAGTTTTACAAACTTTTGAAAAATATTGGAATTTCAATGCAAAAGCTAGCATTTCAAGCTAGTTTTTCAACGTTAAACACGGTAATTTCAAATTTGAATATGCAGTGTGAAATCATTAGAAAACCAATAAAATTATTGAAAATCGATATGGTATCGATCAGAAAATGTTGATTTTGACAATTTCCAACAGTTTACACAAAGTTTTATTGCAAATATTAAGTTTTACAAACTTTTGAAAAATATTGGAATTTCAATGCAAAAGCTAGCATTTCAAGCTAGTTTTTCAACGTTAAACCCGGTAATTTCAAATTTGAATATGCAGTGTGAAATCATTAGAAAACCAATAAAATTATTGAAAATCGATATGGTATCGATCAGAAAATGTTGATTTTGACAATTTCCAACAGTTTACACAAAGTTTTATTGCAAATATTAAGTTTTACAAACTTTTGAAAAATATTGGAATTTCAATGCAAAAGCTAGCATTTCAAGCTAGTTTTTCAACGTTAAACACGGTAATTTCAAATTTGAATATGCAGTGTGAAATCATTAGAAAACCAATAAAATTATTGAAAATCGATATGGTATCGATCAGAAAATGTTGATTTTGACAATTTCCAACAGTTTACACAAAGTTTTATTGCAAATATTAAGTTTTACAAAATATTGGAATTTCAATGCAAAAGCTAGACTTTCAAGCTAGTTTTTCAACGTTAAACGCGGTAATTTCAAATTTGAATATGCTGTGTGAAATCATTAGAAAACCAATAAAATTATTGAAAATCGATATGGTATCGATCAGAAAATGTTGATTTTGACAATTTCCAACAGTTTACACAAAGTTTTATTGCAAATATTAAGTTTTACAAACTTTTGAAAAATATTGGAATTTCAATGCAAAAGCTAGCATTTCAAGCTAGTTTTTCAACGTTAAACACGGTAATTTCAAATTTGAATATGCTGTGTGAAATCATTAGAAAACCAATAAAATTATTGAAAATCGATATGGTATCGATCAGAAAATGTTCATTTTGACAATTTCCAACAGTTTACACAAAGTTTTATTGCCAATATTAAGTTTTACAAACTTTTGAAAAATATTGGAATTTCAATGCAAAAGCTAGCATTTCAAGCTAGTTTTTCAACGTTAAACACGGTAATTTCAAATTTGAATATGCTGTGTGAAATCATTAGAAAACCAATAAAATTATTGAAAATCGATATGGTATCGATCAGAAAATGTTGATTTTGACAATTTCCAACAGTTTACACAAAGTTTTATTGCAAATATTAAGTTTTACAAACTTTTGAAAAATATTGGAATTTCAATGCAAAAGCTAGCATTTCAAGCTAGTTTTTCAACGTTAAACACGGTAATTTCAAATTTGAATATGCAGTGTGAAATCATTAGAAAACCAATAAAATTATTGAAAATCGATATGGTATCGATCAGAAAATGTTGATTTTGACAATTTCCAACAGTTTACACAAAGTTTTATTGCAAATATTAAGTTTTACAAACTTTTGAAAAATATTGGAATTTCAATGCAAAAGCTAGCATTTCAAGCTAGTTTTTCAACGTTAAACACGGTAATTTCAAATTTGAATATGCAGTGTGAAATCATTAGAAAACCAATAAAATTATTGAAAATCGATATGGTATCGATCAGAAAATGTTGATTTTGACAATTTCCAACAGTTTACACAAAGTTTTATTGCAAATATTAAGTTTTACAAACTTTTGAAAAATATTGGAATTTCAATGCAAAAGCTAGCATTTCAAGCTAGTTTTTCAACGTTAAACACGGTAATTTCAAATTTGAATATGCAGTGTGAAATCATTAGAAAACCAATAAAATTATTGAAAATCGATATGGTATCGATCAGAAAATGTTGATTTTGACAATTTCCAACAGTTTACACAAAGTTTTATTGCAAATATTAAGTTTTACAAACTTTTGAAAAATATTGGAATTTCAATGCAAAAGCTAGCATTTCAAGCTAGTTTTTCAACGTTAAACACGGTAATTTCAAATTTGAATATGCAGTGTGAAATCATTAGAAAACCAATAAAATTATTGAAAATCGATATGGTATCGATCAGAAAATGTTGATTTTGACAATTTCCAACAGTTTACACAAAGTTTTATTGCAAATATTAAGTTTTACAAACTTTTGAAAAATATTGGAATTTCAATGCAAAAGCTAGCATTTCAAGCTAGTTTTTCAACGTTAAACACGGTAATTTCAAATTTGAATATGCAGTGTGAAATCATTAGAAAACCAATAAAATTATTGAAAATCGATATGGTATCGATCAGAAAATGTTGATTTTGACAATTTCCAACAGTTTACACAAAGTTTTATTGCAAATATTAAGTTTTACAAACTTTTGAAAAATATTGGAATTTCAATGCAAAAGCTAGCATTTCAAGCTAGTTTTTCAACGTTAAACACGGTAATTTCAAATTTGAATATGCAGTGTGAAATCATTAGAAAACCAATAAAATTATTGAAAATCGATATGGTATCGATCAGAAAATGTTGATTTTGACAATTTCCAACAGTTTACACAAAGTTTTATTGCAAATATTAAGTTTTACAAACTTTTGAAAAATATTGGAATTTCAATGCAAAAGCTAGCATTTCAAGCTAGTTTTTCAACGTTAAACACGGTAATTTCAAATTTGAATATGCAGTGTGAAATCATTAGAAAACCAATAAAATTATTGAAAATCGATATGGTATCGATCAGAAAATGTTGATTTTGACAATTTCCAACAGTTTACACAAAGTTTTATTGCAAATATTAAGTTTTACAAACTTTTGAAAAATATTGGAATTTCAATGCAAAAGCTAGCATTTCAAGCTAGTTTTTCAACGTTAAACACGGTAATTTCAAATTTGAATATGCTGTGTGAAATCATTAGAAAACCAATAAAATTATTGAAAATCGATATGGTATCGATCAGAAAATGTTGATTTTGACAATTTCCAACAGTTTACACAAAGTTTTATTGCAAATATTAAGTTTTACAAACTTTTGAAAAATATTGGAATTTCAATGCAAAAGCTAGCATTTCAAGCTAGTTTTTCAACGTTAAACACGGTAATTTCAAATTTGAATATGCTGTGTGAAATCATTAGAAAACCAATAAAATTATTGAAAATCGATATGGTATCGATCAGAAAATGTTGATTTTGACAATTTCCAACAGTTTACACAAAGTTTTATTGCAAATATTAAGTTTTACAAACTTTTGAAAAATATTGGAATTTCAATGCAAAAGCTAGCATTTCAAGCTAGTTTTTCAACGTTAAACACGGTAATTTCAAATTTGAATATGCAGTGTGAAATCATTAGAAAACCAATAAAATTATTGAAAATCGATATGGTATCGATCAGAAAATGTTGATTTTGACAATTTCCAACAGTTTACACAAAGTTTTATTGCAAATATTAAGTTTTACAAACTTTTGAAAAATATTGGAATTTCAATGCAAAAGCTAGCATTTCAAGCTAGTTTTTCAACGTTAAACACGGTAATTTCAAATTTGAATATGCAGTGTGAAATCATTAGAAAACCAATAAAATTATTGAAAATCGATATGGTATCGATCAGAAAATGTTGATTTTGACAATTTCCAACAGTTTACACAAAGTTTTATTGCAAATATTAAGTTTTACAAACTTTTGAAAAATATTGGAATTTCAATGCAAAAGCTAGCATTTCAAGCTAGTTTTTCAACGTTAAACACGGTAATTTCAAATTTGAATATGCTGTGTGAAATCATTAGAAAACCAATAAAATTATTGAAAATCGATATGGTATCGATCAGAAAATGTTGATTTTGACAATTTCCAACAGTTTACACAAAGTTTTATTGCAAATATTAAGTTTTACAAACTTTTGAAAAATATTGGAATTTCAATGCAAAAGCTAGCATTTCAAGCTAGTTTTTCAACGTTAAACACGGTAATTTCAAATTTGAATATGCTGTGTGAAATCATTAGAAAACCAATAAAATTATTGAAAATCGATATGGTATCGATCAGAAAATGTTGATTTTGACAATTTCCAACAGTTTACACAAAGTTTTATTGCAAATATTAAGTTTTACAAACTTTTGAAAAATATTGGAATTTCAATGCAAAAGCTAGCATTTCAAGCTAGTTTTTCAACGTTAAACACGGTAATTTCAAATTTGAATATGCAGTGTGAAATCATTAGAAAACCAATAAAATTATTGAAAATCGATATGGTATCGATCAGAAAATGTTGATTTTGACAATTTCCAACAGTTTACACAAAGTTTTATTGCAAATATTAAGTTTTACAAACTTTTGAAAAATATTGGAATTTCAATGCAAAAGCTAGCATTTCAAGCTAGTTTTTCAACGTTAAACACGGTAATTTCAAATTTGAATATGCAGTGTGAAATCATTAGAAAACCAATAAAATTATTGAAAATCGATATGGTATCGATCAGAAAATGTTGATTTTGACAATTTCCAACAGTTTACACAAAGTTTTATTGCAAATATTAAGTTTTACAAACTTTTGAAAAATATTGGAATTTCAATGCAAAAGCTAGCATTTCAAGCTAGTTTTTCAACGGTAATTTCAAATTTGAATATGCAGTGTGAAATCATTAGAAAACCAATAAAATTATTGAAAATCGATATGGTATCGATCAGAAAATGTTGATTTTGACAATTTCCAACAGTTTACACAAAGTTTTATTGCAAATATTAAGTTTTACAAACTTTTGAAAAATATTGGAATTTCAATGCAAAAGCTAGCATTTCAAGCTAGTTTTTCAACGTTAAACACGGTAATTTCAAATTTGAATATGCAGTGTGAAATCATTAGAAAACCAATAAAATTATTGAAAATCGATATGGTATCGATCAGAAAATGTTGATTTTGACAATTTCCAACAGTTTACACAAAGTTTTATTGCAAATATTAAGTTTTACAAACTTTTGAAAAATATTGGAATTTCAATGCAAAAGCTAGCATTTCAAGCTAGTTTTTCAACGTTAAACACGGTAATTTCAAATTTGAATATGCTGTGTGAAATCATTAGAAAACCAATAAAATTATTGAAAATCGATATGGTATCGATCAGAAAATGTTGATTTTGACAATTTCCAACAGTTTACACAAAGTTTTATTGCAAATATTAAGTTTTACAAACTTTTGAAAAATATTGGAATTTCAATGCAAAAGCTAGCATTTCAAGCTAGTTTTTCAACGTTAAACACGGTAATTTCAAATTTGAATATGCTGTGTGAAATCATTAGAAAACCAATAAAATTATTGAAAATCGATATGGTATCGATCAGAAAATGTTGATTTTGACAATTTCCAACAGTTTACACAAAGTTTTATTGCAAATATTAAGTTTTACAAACTTTTGAAAAATATTGGAATTTCAATGCAAAAGCTAGCATTTCAAGCTAGTTTTTCAACGTTAAACACGGTAATTTCAAATTTGAATATGCAGTGTGAAATCATTAGAAAACCAATAAAATTATTGAAAACCGATATGGTATCGATCAGAAAATGTTGATTTTGACAATGTCCAACAGTTTACACAATATTTATTGCAAATATAAAGTTTTACAAACTTTTGAAAAATGTTGGAATTTCAATGCAAAAGCTAGCATTTCAAGCTAGTTTTTCAACGTTAAACACGGTAATTTCAAATTTGAATATGCTGTGTGAAATCATTAGAAAACCAATAAAATTATTGAAAATCGATATGGTATCGATCAGAAAATGTTGATTTTGACAATTTCCAACAGTTTACACAAAGTTTTATTGCAAATATTAAGTTTTACAAACTTTTGAAAAATATTGGAATTTCAATGCAAAAGCTAGCATTTCAAGCTAGTTTTTCAACGTTAAACACGGTAATTTCAAATTTGAATATGCAGTGTGAAATCATTAGAAAACCAATAAAATTATTGAAAACCGATATGGTATCGATCAGAAAATGTTGATTTTGACAATGTCCAACAGTTTACACAATATTTATTGCAAATATAAAGTTTTACAAACTTTTGAAAAATGTTGGAATTTCAATGCAAAAGCTAGCATTTCAAGCTAGTTTTTCAACGTTAAACACGGTAATTTCAAATTTGAATATGCTGTGTGAAATCATTAGAAAACCAATAAAATTATTGAAAATCGATATGGTATCGATCAGAAAATGTTGATTTTGACAATTTCCAACAGTTTACACAAAGTTTTATTGCAAATATTAAGTTTTACAAACTTTTGAAAAATATTGGAATTTCAATGCAAAAGCTAGCATTTCAAGCTAGTTTTTCAACGTTAAACACGGTAATTTCAAATTTGAATATGCAGTGTGAAATCATTAGAAAACCAATAAAATTATTGAAAATCGATATGGTATCGATCAGAAAATGTTGATTTTGACAATTTCCAACAGTTTACACAAAGTTTTATTGCAAATATTAAGTTTTACAAACTTTTGAAAAATATTGGAATTTCAATGCAAAAGCTAGCATTTCAAGCTAGTTTTTCAACGTTAAACACGGTAATTTCAAATTTGAATATGCAGTGTGAAATCATTAGAAAACCAATAAAATTATTGAAAATCGATATGGTATCGATCAGAAAATGTTGATTTTGACAATTTCCAACAGTTTACACAAAGTTTTATTGCAAATATTAAGTTTTACAAACTTTTGAAAAATATTGGAATTTCAATGCAAAAGCTAGCATTTCAAGCTAGTTTTTCAACGTTAAACACGGTAATTTCAAATTTGAATATGCAGTGTGAAATCATTAGAAAACCAATAAAATTATTGAAAATCGATATGGTATCGATCAGAAAATGTTGATTTTGACAATTTCCAACAGTTTACACAAAGTTTTATTGCAAATATTAAGTTTTACAAACTTTTGAAAAATATTGGAATTTCAATGCAAAAGCTAGCATTTCAAGCTAGTTTTTCAACGTTAAACACGGTAATTTCAAATTTGAATATGCAGTGTGAAATCATTAGAAAACCAATAAAATTATTGAAAATCGATATGGTATCGATCAGAAAATGTTGATTTTGACAATTTCCAACAGTTTACACAAAGTTTTATTGCAAATATTAAGTTTTACAAACTTTTGAAAAATATTGGAATTTCAATGCAAAAGCTAGCATTTCAAGCTAGTTTTTCAACGTTAAACACGGTAATTTCAAATTTGAATATGCAGTGTGAAATCATTAGAAAACCAATAAAATTATTGAAAATCGATATGGTATCGATCAGAAAATGTTGATTTTGACAATTTCCAACAGTTTACACAAAGTTTTATTGCAAATATTAAGTTTTACAAACTTTTGAAAAATATTGGAATTTCAATGCAAAAGCTAGCATTTCAAGCTAGTTTTTCAACGTTAAACACGGTAATTTCAAATTTGAATATGCAGTGTGAAATCATTAGAAAACCAATAAAATTATTGAAAATCGATATGGTATCGATCAGAAAATGTTGATTTTGACAATTTCCAACAGTTTACACAAAGTTTTATTGCAAATATTAAGTTTTACAAACTTTTGAAAAATATTGGAATTTCAATGCAAAAGCTAGCATTTCAAGCTAGTTTTTCAACGTTAAACACGGTAATTTCAAATTTGAATATGCAGTGTGAAATCATTAGAAAACCAATAAAATTATTGAAAATCGATATGGTATCGATCAGAAAATGTTGATTTTGACAATTTCCAACAGTTTACACAAAGTTTTATTGCAAATATTAAGTTTTACAAACTTTTGAAAAATATTGGAATTTCAATGCAAAAGCTAGCATTTCAAGCTAGTTTTTCAACGTTAAACACGGTAATTTCAAATTTGAATATGCAGTGTGAAATCATTAGAAAACCAATAAAATTATTGAAAATCGATATGGTATCGATCAGAAAATGTTGATTTTGACAATTTCCAACAGTTTACACAAAGTTTTATTGCAAATATTAAGTTTTACAAACTTTTGAAAAATATTGGAATTTCAATGCAAAAGCTAGCATTTCAAGCTAGTTTTTCAACGTTAAACACGGTAATTTCAAATTTGAATATGCAGTGTGAAATCATTAGAAAACCAATAAAATTATTGAAAATCGATATGGTATCGATCAGAAAATGTTGATTTTGACAATTTCCAACAGTTTACACAAAGTTTTATTGCAAATATTAAGTTTTACAAACTTTTGAAAAATATTGGAATTTCAATGCAAAAGCTAGCATTTCAAGCTAGTTTTTCAACGTTAAACACGGTAATTTCAAATTTGAATATGCAGTGTGAAATCATTAGAAAACCAATAAAATTATTGAAAATCGATATGGTATCGATCAGAAAATGTTGATTTTGACAATTTCCAACAGTTTACACAAAGTTTTATTGCAAATATTAAGTTTTACAAACTTTTGAAAAATATTGGAATTTCAATGCAAAAGCTAGCATTTCAAGCTAGTTTTTCAACGTTAAACACGGTAATTTCAAATTTGAATATGCAGTGTGAAATCATTAGAAAACCAATAAAATTATTGAAAATCGATATGGTATCGATCAGAAAATGTTGATTTTGACAATTTCCAACAGTTTACACAAAGTTTTATTGCAAATATTAAGTTTTACAAACTTTTGAAAAATATTGGAATTTCAATGCAAAAGCTAGCATTTCAAGCTAGTTTTTCAACGTTAAACACGGTAATTTCAAATTTGAATATGCAGTGTGAAATCATTAGAAAACCAATAAAATTATTGAAAATCGATATGGTATCGATCAGAAAATGTTGATTTTGACAATTTCCAACAGTTTACACAAAGTTTTATTGCAAATATTAAGTTTTACAAACTTTTGAAAAATATTGGAATTTCAATGCAAAAGCTAGCATTTCAAGCTAGTTTTTCAACGTTAAACACGGTAATTTCAAATTTGAATATGCAGTGTGAAATCATTAGAAAACCAATAAAATTATTGAAAATCGATATGGTATCGATCAGAAAATGTTGATTTTGACAATTTCCAACAGTTTACACAAAGTTTTATTGCAAATATTAAGTTTTACAAACTTTTGAAAAATATTGGAATTTCAATGCAAAAGCTAGCATTTCAAGCTAGTTTTTCAACGTTAAACACGGTAATTTCAAATTTGAATATGCAGTGTGAAATCATTAGAAAACCAATAAAATTATTGAAAATCGATATGGTATCGATCAGAAAATGTTGATTTTGACAATTTCCAACAGTTTACACAAAGTTTTATTGCAAATATTAAGTTTTACAAACTTTTGAAAAATATTGGAATTTCAATGCAAAAGCTAGCATTTCAAGCTAGTTTTTCAACGTTAAACACGGTAATTTCAAATTTGAATATGCAGTGTGAAATCATTAGAAAACCAATAAAATTATTGAAAATCGATATGGTATCGATCAGAAAATGTTGATTTTGACAATTTCCAACAGTTTACACAAAGTTTTATTGCAAATATTAAGTTTTACAAACTTTTGAAAAATATTGGAATTTCAATGCAAAAGCTAGCATTTCAAGCTAGTTTTTCAACGTTAAACACGGTAATTTCAAATTTGAATATGCAGTGTGAAATCATTAGAAAACCAATAAAATTATTGAAAATCGATATGGTATCGATCAGAAAATGTTGATTTTGACAATTTCCAACAGTTTACACAAAGTTTTATTGCAAATATTAAGTTTTACAAACTTTTGAAAAATATTGGAATTTCAATGCAAAAGCTAGCATTTCAAGCTAGTTTTTCAACGTTAAACACGGTAATTTCAAATTTGAATATGCAGTGTGAAATCATTAGAAAACCAATAAAATTATTGAAAATCGATATGGTATCGATCAGAAAATGTTGATTTTGACAATTTCCAACAGTTTACACAAAGTTTTATTGCAAATATTAAGTTTTACAAACTTTTGAAAAATATTGGAATTTCAATGCAAAAGCTAGCATTTCAAGCTAGTTTTTCAACGTTAAACACGGTAATTTCAAATTTGAATATGCTGTGTGAAATCATTAGAAAACCAATAAAATTATTGAAAATCGATATGGTATCGATCAGAAAATGTTGATTTTGACAATTTCCAACAGTTTACACAAAGTTTTATTGCAAATATTAAGTTTTACAAACTTTTGAAAAATATTGGAATTTCAATGCAAAAGCTAGCATTTCAAGCTAGTTTTTCAACGTTAAACACGGTAATTTCAAATTTGAATATGCTGTGTGAAATCATTAGAAAACCAATAAAATTATTGAAAATCGATATGGTATCGATCAGAAAATGTTGATTTTGACAATTTCCAACAGTTTACACAAAGTTTTATTGCAAATATTAAGTTTTACAAACTTTTGAAAAATATTGGAATTTCAATGCAAAAGCTAGCATTTCAAGCTAGTTTTTCAACGTTAAACACGGTAATTTCAAATTTGAATATGCAGTGTGAAATCATTAGAAAACCAATAAAATTATTGAAAATCGATATGGTATCGATCAGAAAATGTTGATTTTGACAATTTCCAACAGTTTACACAAAGTTTTATTGCAAATATTAAGTTTTACAAACTTTTGAAAAATATTGGAATTTCAATGCAAAAGCTAGCATTTCAAGCTAGTTTTTCAACGTTAAACACGGTAATTTCAAATTTGAATATGCAGTGTGAAATCATTAGAAAACCAATAAAATTATTGAAAATCGATATGGTATCGATCAGAAAATGTTGATTTTGACAATTTCCAACAGTTTACACAAAGTTTTATTGCAAATATTAAGTTTTACAAACTTTTGAAAAATATTGGAATTTCAATGCAAAAGCTAGCATTTCAAGCTAGTTTTTCAACGTTAAACACGGTAATTTCAAATTTGAATATGCTGTGTGAAATCATTAGAAAACCAATAAAATTATTGAAAATCGATATGGTATCGATCAGAAAATGTTGATTTTGACAATTTCCAACAGTTTACACAAAGTTTTATTGCAAATATTAAGTTTTACAAACTTTTGAAAAATATTGGAATTTCAATGCAAAAGCTAGCATTTCAAGCTAGTTTTTCAACGTTAAACACGGTAATTTCAAATTTGAATATGCTGTGTGAAATCATTAGAAAACCAATAAAATTATTGAAAATCGATATGGTATCGATCAGAAAATGTTGATTTTGACAATTTCCAACAGTTTACACAAAGTTTTATTGCAAATATTAAGTTTTACAAACTTTTGAAAAATATTGGAATTTCAATGCAAAAGCTAGCATTTCAAGCTAGTTTTTCAACGTTAAACACGGTAATTTCAAATTTGAATATGCTGTGTGAAATCATTAGAAAACCAATAAAATTATTGAAAATCGATATGGTATCGATCAGAAAATGTTGATTTTGACAATTTCCAACAGTTTACACAAAGTTTTATTGCAAATATTAAGTTTTACAAACTTTTGAAAAATATTGGAATTTCAATGCAAAAGCTAGCATTTCAAGCTAGTTTTTCAACGTTAAACACGGTAATTTCAAATTTGAATATGCAGTGTGAAATCATTAGAAAACCAATAAAATTATTGAAAATCGATATGGTATCGATCAGAAAATGTTGATTTTGACAATTTCCAACAGTTTACACAAAGTTTTATTGCAAATATTAAGTTTTACAAACTTTTGAAAAATATTGGAATTTCAATGCAAAAGCTAGCATTTCAAGCTAGTTTTTCAACGTTAAACACGGTAATTTCAAATTTGAATATGCTGTGTGAAATCATTAGAAAACCAATAAAATTATTGAAAATCGATATGGTATCGATCAGAAAATGTTGATTTTGACAATTTCCAACAGTTTACACAAAGTTTTATTGCAAATATTAAGTTTTACAAACTTTTGAAAAATATTGGAATTTCAATGCAAAAGCTAGCATTTCAAGCTAGTTTTTCAACGTTAAACACGGTAATTTCAAATTTGAATATGCTGTGTGAAATCATTAGAAAACCAATAAAATTATTGAAAATCGATATGGTATCGATCAGAAAATGTTGATTTTGACAATTTCCAACAGTTTACACAAAGTTTTATTGCAAATATTAAGTTTTACAAACTTTTGAAAAATATTGGAATTTCAATGCAAAAGCTAGCATTTCAAGCTAGTTTTTCAACGTTAAACACGGTAATTTCAAATTTGAATATGCAGTGTGAAATCATTAGAAAACCAATAAAATTATTGAAAATCGATATGGTATCGATCAGAAAATGTTGATTTTGACAATTTCCAACAGTTTACACAAAGTTTTATTGCAAATATTAAGTTTTACAAACTTTTGAAAAATATTGGAATTTCAATGCAAAAGCTAGCATTTCAAGCTAGTTTTTCAACGTTAAACACGGTAATTTCAAATTTGAATATGCAGTGTGAAATCATTAGAAAACCAATAAAATTATTGAAAATCGATATGGTATCGATCAGAAAATGTTGATTTTGACAATTTCCAACAGTTTACACAAAGTTTTATTGCAAATATTAAGTTTTACAAACTTTTGAAAAATATTGGAATTTCAATGCAAAAGCTAGCATTTCAAGCTAGTTTTTCAACGTTAAACACGGTAATTTCAAATTTGAATATGCTGTGTGAAATCATTAGAAAACCAATAAAATTATTGAAAATCGATATGGTATCGATCAGAAAATGTTGATTTTGACAATTTCCAACAGTTTACACAAAGTTTTATTGCAAATATTAAGTTTTACAAACTTTTGAAAAATATTGGAATTTCAATGCAAAAGCTAGCATTTCAAGCTAGTTTTTCAACGTTAAACACGGTAATTTCAAATTTGAATATGCTGTGTGAAATCATTAGAAAACCAATAAAATTATTGAAAATCGATATGGTATCGATCAGAAAATGTTGATTTTGACAATTTCCAACAGTTTACACAAAGTTTTATTGCAAATATTAAGTTTTACAAACTTTTGAAAAATATTGGAATTTCAATGCAAAAGCTAGCATTTCAAGCTAGTTTTTCAACGTTAAACACGGTAATTTCAAATTTGAATATGCAGTGTGAAATCATTAGAAAACCAATAAAATTATTGAAAATCGATATGGTATCGATCAGAAAATGTTGATTTTGACAATTTCCAACAGTTTACACAAAGTTTTATTGCAAATATTAAGTTTTACAAACTTTTGAAAAATATTGGAATTTCAATGCAAAAGCTAGCATTTCAAGCTAGTTTTTCAACGGTAATTTCAAATTTGAATATGCAGTGTGAAATCATTAGAAAACCAATAAAATTATTGAAAATCGATATGGTATCGATCAGAAAATGTTGATTTTGACAATTTCCAACAGTTTACACAAAGTTTTATTGCAAATATTAAGTTTTACAAACTTTTGAAAAATATTGGAATTTCAATGCAAAAGCTAGCATTTCAAGCTAGTTTTTCAACGTTAAACACGGTAATTTCAAATTTGAATATGCAGTGTGAAATCATTAGAAAACCAATAAAATTATTGAAAATCGATATGGTATCGATCAGAAAATGTTGATTTTGACAATTTCCAACAGTTTACACAAAGTTTTATTGCAAATATTAAGTTTTACAAACTTTTGAAAAATATTGGAATTTCAATGCAAAAGCTAGCATTTCAAGCTAGTTTTTCAACGTTAAACACGGTAATTTCAAATTTGAATATGCTGTGTGAAATCATTAGAAAACCAATAAAATTATTGAAAATCGATATGGTATCGATCAGAAAATGTTGATTTTGACAATTTCCAACAGTTTACACAAAGTTTTATTGCAAATATTAAGTTTTACAAACTTTTGAAAAATATTGGAATTTCAATGCAAAAGCTAGCATTTCAAGCTAGTTTTTCAACGTTAAACACGGTAATTTCAAATTTGAATATGCTGTGTGAAATCATTAGAAAACCAATAAAATTATTGAAAATCGATATGGTATCGATCAGAAAATGTTGATTTTGACAATTTCCAACAGTTTACACAAAGTTTTATTGCAAATATTAAGTTTTACAAACTTTTGAAAAATATTGGAATTTCAATGCAAAAGCTAGCATTTCAAGCTAGTTTTTCAACGTTAAACACGGTAATTTCAAATTTGAATATGCAGTGTGAAATCATTAGAAAACCAATAAAATTATTGAAAACCGATATGGTATCGATCAGAAAATGTTGATTTTGACAATGTCCAACAGTTTACACAATATTTATTGCAAATATAAAGTTTTACAAACTTTTGAAAAATGTTGGAATTTCAATGCAAAAGCTAGCATTTCAAGCTAGTTTTTCAACGTTAAACACGGTAATTTCAAATTTGAATATGCAGTGTGAAATCATTAGAAAACCAATAAAATTATTGAAAATCGATATGGTATCGATCAGAAAATGTTGATTTTGACAATTTCCAACAGTTTACACAAAGTTTTATTGCAAATATTAAGTTTTACAAACTTTTGAAAAATATTGGAATTTCAATGCAAAAGCTAGCATTTCAAGCTAGTTTTTCAACGTTAAACACGGTAATTTCAAATTTGAATATGCAGTGTGAAATCATTAGAAAACCAATAAAATTATTGAAAATCGATATGGTATCGATCAGAAAATGTTGATTTTGACAATTTCCAACAGTTTACACAAAGTTTTATTGCAAATATTAAGTTTTACAAACTTTTGAAAAATATTGGAATTTCAATGCAAAAGCTAGCATTTCAAGCTAGTTTTTCAACGTTAAACACGGTAATTTCAAATTTGAATATGCAGTGTGAAATCATTAGAAAACCAATAAAATTATTGAAAATCGATATGGTATCGATCAGAAAATGTTGATTTTGACAATTTCCAACAGTTTACACAAAGTTTTATTGCAAATATTAAGTTTTACAAACTTTTGAAAAATATTGGAATTTCAATGCAAAAGCTAGCATTTCAAGCTAGTTTTTCAACGTTAAACACGGTAATTTCAAATTTGAATATGCAGCGTGAAATCATTAGAAAACCAATAAAATTATTGAAAATCGATATGGTATCGATCAGAAAATGTTGATTTTGACAATTTCCAACAGTTTACACAAAGTTTTATTGCAAATATTAAGTTTTACAAACTTTTGAAAAATATTGGAATTTCAATGCAAAAGCTAGCATTTCAAGCTAGTTTTTCAACGTTAAACACGGTAATTTCAAATTTGAATATGCAGTGTGAAATCATTAGAAAACCAATAAAATTATTGAAAACCGATATGGTATCGATCAGAAAATGTTGATTTTGACAATGTCCAACAGTTTACACAATATTTATTGCAAATATAAAGTTTTACAAACTTTTGAAAAATGTTGGAATTTCAATGCAAAAGCTAGCATTTCAAGCTAGTTTTTCAACGTTAAACACGGTAATTTCAAATTTGAATATGCTGTGTGAAATCATTAGAAAACCAATAAAATTATTGAAAATCGATATGGTATCGATCAGAAAATGTTGATTTTGACAATTTCCAACAGTTTACACAAAGTTTTATTGCAAATATTAAGTTTTACAAACTTTTGAAAAATATTGGAATTTCAATGCAAAAGCTAGCATTTCAAGCTAGTTTTTCAACGTTAAACACGGTAATTTCAAATTTGAATATGCAGTGTGAAATCATTAGAAAACCAATAAAATTATTGAAAATCGATATGGTATCGATCAGAAAATGTTGATTTTGACAATTTCCAACAGTTTACACAAAGTTTTATTGCAAATATTAAGTTTTACAAACTTTTGAAAAATATTGGAATTTCAATGCAAAAGCTAGCATTTCAAGCTAGTTTTTCAACGTTAAACACGGTAATTTCAAATTTGAATATGCTGTGTGAAATCATTAGAAAACCAATAAAATTATTGAAAATCGATATGGTATCGATCAGAAAATGTTGATTTTGACAATTTCCAACAGTTTACACAAAGTTTTATTGCAAATATTAAGTTTTACAAACTTTTGAAAAATATTGGAATTTCAATGCAAAAGCTAGCATTTCAAGCTAGTTTTTCAACGTTAAACACGGTAATTTCAAATTTGAATATGCAGTGTGAAATCATTAGAAAACCAATAAAATTATTGAAAATCGATATGGTATCGATCAGAAAATGTTGATTTTGACAATTTCCAACAGTTTACACAAAGTTTTATTGCAAATATTAAGTTTTACAAACTTTTGAAAAATATTGGAATTTCAATGCAAAAGCTAGCATTTCAAGCTAGTTTTTCAACGTTAAACACGGTAATTTCAAATTTGAATATGCAGTGTGAAATCATTAGAAAACCAATAAAATTATTGAAAATCGATATGGTATCGATCAGAAAATGTTGATTTTGACAATTTCCAACAGTTTACACAAAGTTTTATTGCAAATATTAAGTTTTACAAACTTTTGAAAAATATTGGAATTTCAATGCAAAAGCTAGCATTTCAAGCTAGTTTTTCAACGTTAAACACGGTAATTTCAAATTTGAATATGCAGTGTGAAATCATTAGAAAACCAATAAAATTATTGAAAATCGATATGGTATCGATCAGAAAATGTTGATTTTGACAATTTCCAACAGTTTACACAAAGTTTTATTGCAAATATTAAGTTTTACAAACTTTTGAAAAATATTGGAATTTCAATGCAAAAGCTAGCATTTCAAGCTAGTTTTTCAACGGTAATTTCAAATTTGAATATGCAGTGTGAAATCATTAGAAAACCAATAAAATTATTGAAAATCGATATGGTATCGATCAGAAAATGTTGATTTTGACAATTTCCAACAGTTTACACAAAGTTTTATTGCAAATATTAAGTTTTACAAACTTTTGAAAAATATTGGAATTTCAATGCAAAAGCTAGCATTTCAAGCTAGTTTTTCAACGTTAAACACGGTAATTTCAAATTTGAATATGCAGTGTGAAATCATTAGAAAACCAATAAAATTATTGAAAATCGATATGGTATCGATCAGAAAATGTTGATTTTGACAATTTCCAACAGTTTACACAAAGTTTTATTGCAAATATTAAGTTTTACAAACTTTTGAAAAATATTGGAATTTCAATGCAAAAGCTAGCATTTCAAGCTAGTTTTTCAACGTTAAACACGGTAATTTCAAATTTGAATATGCTGTGTGAAATCATTAGAAAACCAATAAAATTATTGAAAATCGATATGGTATCGATCAGAAAATGTTGATTTTGACAATTTCCAACAGTTTACACAAAGTTTTATTGCAAATATTAAGTTTTACAAACTTTTGAAAAATATTGGAATTTCAATGCAAAAGCTAGCATTTCAAGCTAGTTTTTCAACGTTAAACACGGTAATTTCAAATTTGAATATGCAGTGTGAAATCATTAGAAAACCAATAAAATTATTGAAAATCGATATGGTATCGATCAGAAAATGTTGATTTTGACAATTTCCAACAGTTTACACAAAGTTTTATTGCAAATATTAAGTTTTACAAACTTTTGAAAAATATTGGAATTTCAATGCAAAAGCTAGCATTTCAAGCTAGTTTTTCAACGTTAAACACGGTAATTTCAAATTTGAATATGCAGTGTGAAATCATTAGAAAACCAATAAAATTATTGAAAACCGATATGGTATCGATCAGAAAATGTTGATTTTGACAATGTCCAACAGTTTACACGATATTTATTGCAAATATAAAGTTTTACAAACTTTTGAAAAATGTTGGAATTTCAATGCAAAAGCTAGCATTTCAAGCTAGTTTTTCAACGTTAAACACGGTAATTTCAAATTTGAATATGCTGTGTGAAATCATTAGAAAACCAATAAAATTATTGAAAATCGATATGGTATCGATCAGAAAATGTTGATTTTGACAATTTCCAACAGTTTACACAAAGTTTTATTGCAAATATTAAGTTTTACAAACTTTTGAAAAATATTGGAATTTCAATGCAAAAGCTAGCATTTCAAGCTAGTTTTTCAACGTTAAACACGGTAATTTCAAATTTGAATATGCAGTGTGAAATCATTAGAAAACCAATAAAATTATTGAAAACCGATATGGTATCGATCAGAAAATGTTGATTTTGACAATGTCCAACAGTTTACACAATATTTATTGCAAATATAAAGTTTTACAAACTTTTGAAAAATGTTGGAATTTCAATGCAAAAGCTAGCATTTCAAGCTAGTTTTTCAACGTTAAACACGGTAATTTCAAATTTGAATATGCTGTGTGAAATCATTAGAAAACCAATAAAATTATTGAAAATCGATATGGTATCGATCAGAAAATGTTGATTTTGACAATTTCCAACAGTTTACACAAAGTTTTATTGCAAATATTAAGTTTTACAAACTTTTGAAAAATATTGGAATTTCAATGCAAAAGCTAGCATTTCAAGCTAGTTTTTCAACGTTAAACACGGTAATTTCAAATTTGAATATGCAGTGTGAAATCATTAGAAAACCAATAAAATTATTGAAAATCGATATGGTATCGATCAGAAAATGTTGATTTTGACAATTTCCAACAGTTTACACAAAGTTTTATTGCAAATATTAAGTTTTACAAACTTTTGAAAAATATTGGAATTTCAATGCAAAAGCTAGCATTTCAAGCTAGTTTTTCAACGTTAAACACGGTAATTTCAAATTTGAATATGCAGTGTGAAATCATTAGAAAACCAATAAAATTATTGAAAATCGATATGGTATCGATCAGAAAATGTTGATTTTGACAATTTCCAACAGTTTACACAAAGTTTTATTGCAAATATTAAGTTTTACAAACTTTTGAAAAATATTGGAATTTCAATGCAAAAGCTAGCATTTCAAGCTAGTTTTTCAACGTTAAACACGGTAATTTCAAATTTGAATATGCAGTGTGAAATCATTAGAAAACCAATAAAATTATTGAAAATCGATATGGTATCGATCAGAAAATGTTGATTTTGACAATTTCCAACAGTTTACACAAAGTTTTATTGCAAATATTAAGTTTTACAAACTTTTGAAAAATATTGGAATTTCAATGCAAAAGCTAGCATTTCAAGCTAGTTTTTCAACGTTAAACACGGTAATTTCAAATTTGAATATGCAGTGTGAAATCATTAGAAAACCAATAAAATTATTGAAAATCGATATGGTATCGATCAGAAAATGTTGATTTTGACAATTTCCAACAGTTTACACAAAGTTTTATTGCAAATATTAAGTTTTACAAACTTTTGAAAAATATTGGAATTTCAATGCAAAAGCTAGCATTTCAAGCTAGTTTTTCAACGTTAAACACGGTAATTTCAAATTTGAATATGCTGTGTGAAATCATTAGAAAACCAATAAAATTATTGAAAATCGATATGGTATCGATCAGAAAATGTTGATTTTGACAATTTCCAACAGTTTACACAAAGTTTTATTGCAAATATTAAGTTTTACAAACTTTTGAAAAATATTGGAATTTCAATGCAAAAGCTAGCATTTCAAGCTAGTTTTTCAACGTTAAACACGGTAATTTCAAATTTGAATATGCAGTGTGAAATCATTAGAAAACCAATAAAATTATTGAAAATCGATATGGTATCGATCAGAAAATGTTGATTTTGACAATTTCCAACAGTTTACACAAAGTTTTATTGCAAATATTAAGTTTTACAAACTTTTGAAAAATATTGGAATTTCAATGCAAAAGCTAGCATTTCAAGCTAGTTTTTCAACGTTAAACACGGTAATTTCAAATTTGAATATGCAGTGTGAAATCATTAGAAAACCAATAAAATTATTGAAAATCGATATGGTATCGATCAGAAAATGTTGATTTTGACAATTTCCAACAGTTTACACAAAGTTTTATTGCAAATATTAAGTTTTACAAACTTTTGAAAAATATTGGAATTTCAATGCAAAAGCTAGCATTTCAAGCTAGTTTTTCAACGTTAAACACGGTAATTTCAAATTTGAATATGCTGTGTGAAATCATTAGAAAACCAATAAAATTATTGAAAATCTATATGGTATCGATCAGAAAATGTTGATTTTGACAATTTCCAACAGTTTACACAAAGTTTTATTGCAAATATTAAGTTTTACAAACTTTTGAAAAATATTGGAATTTCAATGCAAAAGCTAGCATTTCAAGCTAGTTTTTCAACGTTAAACACGGTAATTTCAAATTTGAATATGCAGTGTGAAATCATTAGAAAACCAATAAAATTATTGAAAATCGATATGGTATCGATCAGAAAATGTTGATTTTGACAATTTCCAACAGTTTACACAAAGTTTTATTGCAAATATTAAGTTTTACAAACTTTTGAAAAATATTGGAATTTCAATGCAAAAGCTAGCATTTCAAGCTAGTTTTTCAACGTTAAACACGGTAATTTCAAATTTGAATATGCAGTGTGAAATCATTAGAAAACCAATAAAATTATTGAAAATCGATATGGTATCGATCAGAAAATGTTGATTTTGACAATTTCCAACAGTTTACACAAAGTTTTATTGCAAATATTAAGTTTTACAAACTTTTGAAAAATATTGGAATTTCAATGCAAAAGCTAGCATTTCAAGCTAGTTTTTCAACGTTAAACACGGTAATTTCAAATTTGAATATGCTGTGTGAAATCATTAGAAAACCAATAAAATTATTGAAAATCGATATGGTATCGATCAGAAAATGTTGATTTTGACAATTTCCAACAGTTTACACAAAGTTTTATTGCAAATATTAAGTTTTACAAACTTTTGAAAAATATTGGAATTTCAATGCAAAAGCTAGCATTTCAAGCTAGTTTTTCAACGTTAAACACGGTAATTTCAAATTTGAATATGCAGTGTGAAATCATTAGAAAACCAATAAAATTATTGAAAATCGATATGGTATCGATCAGAAAATGTTGATTTTGACAATTTCCAACAGTTTACACAAAGTTTTATTGCAAATATTAAGTTTTACAAACTTTTGAAAAATATTGGAATTTCAATGCAAAAGCTAGCATTTCAAGCTAGTTTTTCAACGTTAAACACGGTAATTTCAAATTTGAATATGCAGTGTGAAATCATTAGAAAACCAATAAAATTATTGAAAATCGATATGGTATCGATCAGAAAATGTTGATTTTGACAATTTCCAACAGTTTACACAAAGTTTTATTGCAAATATTAAGTTTTACAAACTTTTGAAAAATATTGGAATTTCAATGCAAAAGCTAGCATTTCAAGCTAGTTTTTCAACGTTAAACACGGTAATTTCAAATTTGAATATGCAGTGTGAAATCATTAGAAAACCAATAAAATTATTGAAAATCGATATGGTATCGATCAGAAAATGTTGATTTTGACAATTTCCAACAGTTTACACAAAGTTTTATTGCAAATATTAAGTTTTACAAACTTTTGAAAAATATTGGAATTTCAATGCAAAAGCTAGCATTTCAAGCTAGTTTTTCAACGTTAAACACGGTAATTTCAAATTTGAATATGCTGTGTGAAATCATTAGAAAACCAATAAAATTATTGAAAATCGATATGGTATCGATCAGAAAATGTTGATTTTGACAATTTCCAACAGTTTACACAAAGTTTTATTGCAAATATTAAGTTTTACAAACTTTTGAAAAATATTGGAATTTCAATGCAAAAGCTAGCATTTCAAGCTAGTTTTTCAACGTTAAACACGGTAATTTCAAATTTGAATATGCTGTGTGAAATCATTAGAAAACCAATAAAATTATTGAAAATCGATATGGTATCGATCAGAAAATGTTGATTTTGACAATTTCCAACAGTTTACACAAAGTTTTATTGCAAATATTAAGTTTTACAAACTTTTGAAAAATATTGGAATTTCAATGCAAAAGCTAGCATTTCAAGCTAGTTTTTCAACGTTAAACACGGTAATTTCAAATTTGAATATGCTGTGTGAAATCATTAGAAAACCAATAAAATTATTGAAAATCGATATGGTATCGATCAGAAAATGTTGATTTTGACAATTTCCAACAGTTTACACAAAGTTTTATTGCAAATATTAAGTTTTACAAACTTTTGAAAAATATTGGAATTTCAATGCAAAAGCTAGCATTTCAAGCTAGTTTTTCAACGTTAAACACGGTAATTTCAAATTTGAATATGCTGTGTGAAATCATTAGAAAACCAATAAAATTATTGAAAATCGATATGGTATCGATCAGAAAATGTTGATTTTGACAATTTCCAACAGTTTACACAAAGTTTTATTGCAAATATTAAGTTTTACAAACTTTAGAAAAATATTGGAATTTCAATGCAAAAGCTAGCATTTCAAGCTAGTTTTTCAACGTTAAACACGGTAATTTCAAATTTGAATATGCAGTGTGAAATCATTAGAAAACCAATAAAATTATTGAAAATCGATATGGTATCGATCAGAAAATGTTGATTTTGACAATTTCCAACAGTTTACACAAAGTTTTATTGCAAATATTAAGTTTTACAAACTTTTGAAAAATATTGGAATTTCAATGCAAAAGCTAGCATTTCAAGCTAGTTTTTCAACGTTAAACACGGTAATTTCAAATTTGAATATGCTGTGTGAAATCATTAGAAAACCAATAAAATTATTGAAAATCGATATGGTATCGATCAGAAAATGTTGATTTTGACAATTTCCAACAGTTTACACAATATTTATTGCAAATATAAAGTTTTACAAACTTTTGAAAAATGTTGGAATTTCAATGCAAAAGCTAGCATTTCAAGCTAGTTTTTCAACGTTAAACACGGTAATTTCAAATTTTGAATATGCTGTGTGAAATCATTAGAAAACCAATAAAATTATTGAAAATCGATATGGTATCGATCAGAAAATGTTGATTTTGACAATTTCCAACAGTTTACACAAAGTTTTATTGCAAATATTAAGTTTTACAAACTTTTGAAAAATATTGGAATTTCAATGCAAAAGCTAGCATTTCAAGCTAGTTTTTAAACGTTAAACACGGTAATTTCAAATTTGAATATGCAGTGTGAAATCATTAGAAAACCAATAAAATTATTGAAAATCGATATGGTATCGATCAGAAAATGTTGATTTTGACAATTTCCAACAGTTTACACAAAGTTTTATTGCAAATATTAAGTTTTACAAACTTTTGAAAAGTATTGGAATTTCAATGCAAAAGCTAGCATTTCAAGCTAGTTTTTCAACGTTAAACACGGTAATTTCAAATTTGAATATGCTGTGTGAAATCATTAGAAAACCAATAAAATTATTGAAAATCGATATGGTATCGATCAGAAAATGTTGATTTTGACAATTTCCAACAGTTTACACAAAGTTTTATTGCAAATATTAAGTTTTACAAACTTTTGAAAAATATTGGAATTTCAATGCAAAAGCTAGCATTTCAAGGTAGTTTTTCAACGTTAAACACGGTAATTTCAAATTTGAATATGCTGTGTGAAATCATTAGAAAACCAATAAAATTATTGAAAATCGATATGGTATCGATCAGAAAATGTTGATTTTGACAATTTCCAACAGTTTACACAAAGTTTTATTGCAAATATTAAGTTTTACAAACTTTTGAAAAATATAGGAATTTCAATGCAAAAGCAAGCATTTCAAGTTAGTTTTTCAACGTTAAACACGGTAATTTCAAATTTGAATATCCTGTGTGAAATCATTAGAAAACCAATAAAATTATTGAAAATCTATATGGTATCGATCAGAAAATGTTGATTTTGACAATTTCCAACAGTTTACACAAAGTTTTATTGCAAATATTAAGTCTTACAAACTTTTGAAATATATTGGAATTTCAATGCAAAAGCTAGCATTTCAAGCTAGTTTTTCAACGTTAAACACGGTAATTTCAAATTTGAATATGCTGTGTGAAATCATTAGAAAACCAATAAAATTATTCAAAATCGATATGGTATCGATCAGAAAATGTTGATTTTGACAATTTCCAACAGTTTACACAAAGTTTTATTGCAAATATTAAGTTTTACAAACTTTTGAAAAATATTGGAATTTCAATGCAAAAGCTAGCATTTCAAGCTAGTTTTTCAACGTTAAACACGGTAATTTCAAATTTGAATATGCTATGTGTGAAATCATTAGAAAACCAATAAAATTATTGAAAATCGATATGGTATCGATCAGAAAATGTTGATTTTGACAATTTCCAACAGTTTACACAAAGTTTTATTGCAAATATTAAGTTTTACAAACTTTTGAAAAATATTGGAATTTCAATGCAAAAGCTAGCATTTGAAGCTAGTTTTTCAACGTTAAACACGGTAATTTCAAATTTGAATATGCTGTGTGAAATCATTAGAAAACCAATAAAATTATTGAAAATCGATATGGTATCGATCAGAAAATGTTGATTTTGACAATTTCCAACAGTTTACACAAAGTTTTATTGCAAATATTAAGTTTTACAAACTTTTGAAAAATGTTGGAATTTCAATGCAAAAGCTAGCATTTGAAGCTAGTTTTTCAACGTTAAACACGGTAATTTCAAATTTGAATAGGCTGTGTGAAATCATTAGAAAACCAATAAAATTATTGAAAATCGATATGGTATCGATCAGAAAATGTTGATTTTGACAATTTCCAACAGTTTACACAAAGTTTTATTGCAAATATTAAGTTTTACAAACTTTTGAAAAATATTGGAATTTCAATGCAAAAGCTAGCATTTCAAGTTAGTTTTTCAACGTTAAACACGGTAATTTCAAATTTGAATATGCTGTGTGAAATCATTAGAAAACCAATAAAATTATTGAAAATCGATATGGTATCGATCAGAAAATGTTGATTTTGACAATTTCCAACAGTTTACACAAAGTTTTATTGCAAATATTAAGTTTTACAAACTTTTGAAAAATATTGGAATTTCAATGCAAAAGCTAGCATTTCAAGCTAGTTTTTCAACGTTAAACACGGTAATTTCAAATTTGAATATGCAGTGTGAAATCATTAGAAAACCAATAAAATTATTGAAAATCGATATGGTATCGATCAGAAAATGTTGATTTTGACAATTTCCAACAGTTTACACAAAGTTTTATTGCAAATATTAAGTTTTACAAACTTTTGAAAAATGTTGGAATTTCAATGCAAAAGCTAGCATTTCAAGCTAGTTTTTCAACGTTAAACACGGTAATTTCAAATTTGAATATGCTGTGTGAAATCATTAGAAAACCAATAAAATTATTGAAAATCGATATGGAATCGATCAGAAAATGTTGATTTTGACAATTTCCAACAGTTTACACAAAGTTTTATTGCAAATATTAAGTTTTACAAACTTTTGAAAAATATTGGAATTTCAATGCAAAAGCAAGCATTTCAAGCTAGTTTTTCAACGTTAAACACGGTAATTTCAAATTTGAATATCCTGTGTGAAATCATTAGAAAACCAATAAAATTATTGAAAATCGATATGGTATCGATCAGAAAATGTTGATTTTGACAATTTCCAACAGTTTACACAAAGTTTTATTGCAAATATTAAGTTTTACAAACTTTTGAAAAATATTGGAATTTCAATGCAAAAGCTAGCATTTCAAGCTAGTTTTTCAACGTTAAACACGGTAATTTCAAATTTGAATATGCTGTGTGAAATCATTAGAAAACCAATAAAATTATTGAAAATCGATATGGTATCGATCAGAAAATGTTGATTTTGACAATTTCCAACAGTTTACACAAAGTTTTATTGCAAATATTAAGTTTTACAAACTTTTGAAAAATATTGGAATTTCAATGCAAAAGCTAGCATTTCAAGCTAGTTTTTCAACGTTAAACACGGTAATTTCAAATTTGAATATGCTGTGTGAAATCATTAGAAAACCAATAAAATTATTGAAAATCGATATGGTATCGATCAGAAAATGTTGATTTTGACAATTTCCAACAGTTTACACAAAGTTTTATTGCAAATATTAAGTTTTACAAACTTTTGAAAAATATTGGAATTTCAATGCAAAAGCTAGCATTTCAAGCTAGTTTTTCAACGTTAAACACGGTAATTTCAAATTTGAATATGCAGTGTGAAATCATTAGAAAACCAATAAAATTATTGAAAACCGATATGGTATCGATCAGAAAATGTTGATTTTGACAATTTCCAACAGTTTACACAATATTTATTGCAAATATAAAGTTTTACAAACTTTTGAAAAATGTTGGAATTTCAATGCAAAAGCTAGCATTTCAAGCTAGTTTTTCAACGTTAAACACGGTAATTTCAAATTTGAATATGCTGTGTGAAATCATTAGAAAACCAATAAAATTATTGAAAATCGATATGGTATCGATCAGAAAATGTTGATTTTGACAATTTCCAACAGTTTACACAAAGTTTTATAGCAAATATGAAGTTTTACAAACTTTTGAAAAATATTGGAATTTCAATGCAAAAGCTAGCATTTCAAGCTAGTTTTTCAACGTTAAACACGGTAATTTCAAATTTGAATATGCAGTGTGAAATCATTAGAAAACCAATAAAATTATTGAAAATCGATATGGTATCGATCAGAAAATGTTGATTTTGACAATTTCCAACAGTTTACACAAAGTTTTATTGCAAATATTAAGTTTTACAAACTTTTGAAAAATATTGGAATTTCAATGCAAAAGCTAGCATTTCAAGCTAGTTTTTCAACGTTAAACACGGTAATTTCAAATTTGAATATCCTGTGTGAAATCATTAGAAAACCAATAAAATTATTGAAAATCGATATGGTATCGATCAGAAAATGTTGATTTTGACAATTTCCAACAGTTTACACAAAGTTTTATTGCAAATATTAAGTTTTACAAACTTTTGAAAAATATTGGAATTTCAATGCAAAAGCTAGCATTTCAAGCTAGTTTTTCAACGTTAAACACGGTAATTTCAAATTTGAATATGCTGTGTGAAATCATTAGAAAACCAATAAAATTATTGAAAATCGATATGGTATCGATCAGAAAATGTTGATTTTGACAATTTCCAACAGTTTACACAAAGTTTTATTGCAAATATTAAGTTTTACAAACTTTTGAAAAATATTGGAATTTCAATGCAAAAGCTAGCATTTCAAGCTAGTTTTTCAACGTTAAACACGGTAATTTCAAATTTGAATATGCTGTGTGAAATCATTAGAAAACCAATAAAATTATTGAAAATCGATATGGTATCGATCAGAAAATGTTGATTTTGACAATTTCCAACAGTTTACACAAAGTTTTATTGCAAATATTAAGTTTTACAAACTTTTGAAAAATATTGGAATTTCAATGCAAAAGCTAGCATTTCAAGCTAGTTTTTCAACGTTAAACACGGTAATTTCAAATTTGAATATGCAGTGTGAAATCATTAGAAAACCAATAAAATTATTGAAAACCGATATGGTATCGATCAGAAAATGTTGATTTTGACAATTTCCAACAGTTTACACAATATTTATTGCAAATATAAAGTTTTACAAACTTTTGAAAAATGTTGGAATTTCAATGCAAAAGCTAGCATTTCAAGCTAGTTTTTCAACGTTAAACACGGTAATTTCAAATTTGAATATGCTGTGTGAAATCATTAGAAAACCAATAAAATTATTGAAAATCGATATGGTATCGATCAGAAAATGTTGATTTTGACAATTTCCAACAGTTTACACAAAGTTTTATAGCAAATATGAAGTTTTACAAACTTTTGAAAAATATTGGAATTTCAATGCAAAAGCTAGCATTTCAAGCTAGTTTTTCAACGTTAAACACGGTAATTTCAAATTTGAATATGCAGTGTGAAATCATTAGAAAACCAATAAAATTATTGAAAACCGATATGGTATCGATCAGAAAATGTTGATTTTGACAATTTCCAACAGTTTACACAATATTTATTGCAAATATAAAGTTTTACAAACTTTTGAAAAATGTTGGAATTTCAATGCAAAAGCTAGCATTTCAAGCTAGTTTTTCAACGTTAAACACGGTAATTTCAAATTTGAATATGCTGTGTGAAATCATTAGAAAACCAATAAAATTATTGAAAATCGATATGGTATCGATCAGAAAATGTTGATTTTGACAATTTCCAACAGTTTACACAAAGTTTTATAGCAAATATGAAGTTTTACAAACTTTTGAAAAATATTGGAATTTCAATGCAAAAGCTAGCATTTCAAGCTAGTTTTTCAACGTTAAACACGGTAATTTCAAATTTGAATATGCAGTGTGAAATCATTAGAAAACCAATAAAATTATTGAAAATCGATATGGTATCGATCAGAAAATGTTGATTTTGACAATTTCCAACAGTTTACACAAAGTTTTATTGCAAATATTAAGTTTTACAAACTTTTGAAAAATATTGGAATTTCAATGCAAAAGCTAGCATTTCAAGCTAGTTTTTCAACGTTAAACACGGTAATTTCAAATTTGAATATGCTGTGTGAAATCATTAGAAAACCAATAAAATTATTGAAAATCGATATGGTATCGATCAGAAAATGTTGATTTTGACAATTTCCAACAGTTTACACAAAGTTTTATTGCAAATATTAAGTTTTACAAACTTTTGAAAAATATTGGAATTTCAATGCAAAAGCTAGCATTTCAAGCTAGTTTTTCAACGTTAAACACGGTAATATCAAATTTGAATATGCTGTGTGAAATCATTAGAAAACCAATAAAATTATTGAAAATCGATATGGTATCGATCAGAAAATGTTGATTTTGACAATTTCCAACAGTTTACACAAAGTTTTATTGCAAATATTAAGTTTTACAAACTTTTGAAAAATATTGGAATTTCAATGCAAAAGCTAGCATTTCAAGCTAGTTTTTCAACGTTAAACACGGTAAATTTCAAATTTGAATATGCTGTGTGAAATCATTACAAAACCAATAAAATTATTGAAAATCGATATGGTATCGATCAGAAAATGTTGATTTTGACAATTTCCAACAGTTTACACAAAGTTTTATTGCAAATATTAAGTTTTACAAACTTTTGAAAAATATTGGAATTTCAATGCAAAAGCTAGCATTTCAAGCTAGTTTTTCAACGTTAAACACGGTAATTTCAAATTTGAATATGCAGTGTGAAATCATTAGAAAACCAATAAAATTATTGAAAATCGATATGGTATCGATCAGAAAATGTTGATTTTGACAATTTCCAACAGTTTACACAAAGTTTTATTGCAAATATTAAGTTTTACAAACTTTTGAAAAATATTGGAATTTCAATGCAAAAGCTAGCATTTCAAGCTAGTTTTTCAACGTTAAACACGGTAATTTCAAATTTGAATATGCTATGTGTGAAATCATTAGAAAACCAATAAAATTATTGAAAATCGATATGGTATCGATCAGAAAATGTTGATTTTGACAATTTCCAACAGTTTACACAAAGTTTTATTGCAAATATTAAGTTTTACAAACTTTTGAAAAATATTGGAATTTCAATGCAAAAGCTAGCATTTGAAGCTAGTTTTTCAACGTTAAACACGGTAATTTCAAATTTGAATATGCTGTGTGAAATCATTAGAAAACCAATAAAATTATTGAAAATCGATATGGTATCGATCAGAAAATGTTGATTTTGACAATTTCCAACAGTTTACACAAAGTTTTATTGCAAATATTAAGTTTTACAAACTTTTGAAAAATGTTGGAATTTCAATGCAAAAGCTAGCATTTGAACCTAGTTTTTCAACGTTAAACACGGTAATTTCAAATTTGAATAGGCTGTGTGAAATCATTAGAAAACCAATAAAATTATTGAAAATCGATATGGTATCGATCAGAAAATGTTGATTTTGACAATTTCCAACAGTTTACACAAAGTTTTATTGCAAATATTAAGTTTTACAAACTTTTGAAAAATATTGGAATTTCAATGCAAAAGCTAGCATTTCAAGTTAGTTTTTCAACGTTAAACACGGTAATTTCAAATTTGAATATGCTGTGTGAAATCATTAGAAAACCAATAAAATTATTGAAAATCGATATGGTATCGATCAGAAAATGTTGATTTTGACAATTTCCAACAGTTTACACAAAGTTTTATTGCAAATATTAAGTTTTACAAACTTTTGAAAAATATTGGAATTTCAATGCAAAAGCTAGCATTTCAAGCTAGTTTTTCAACGTTAAACACGGTAATTTCAAATTTGAATATGCAGTGTGAAATCATTAGAAAACCAATAAAATTATTGAAAATCGATATGGTATCGATCAGAAAATGTTGATTTTGACAATTTCCAACAGTTTACACAAAGTTTTATTGCAAATATTAAGTTTTACAAACTTTTGAAAAATGTTGGAATTTCAATGCAAAAGCTAGCATTTCAAGCTAGTTTTTCAACGTTAAACACGGTAATTTCAAATTTGAATATGCTGTGTGAAATCATTAGAAAACCAATAAAATTATTGAAAATCGATATGGAATCGATCAGAAAATGTTGATTTTGACAATTTCCAACAGTTTACAAAAAGTTTTATTGCAAATATTAAGTTTTACAAACTTTTGAAAAATATTGGAATTTCAATGCAAAAGCAAGCATTTCAAGCTAGTTTTTCAACGTTAAACACGGTAATTTCAAATTTGAATATCCTGTGTGAAATCATTAGAAAACCAATAAAATTATTGAAAATCGATATGGTATCGATCAGAAAATGTTGATTTTGACAATTTCCAACAGTTTACACAAAGTTTTATAGCAAATATGAAGTTTTACAAACTTTTGAAAAATATTGGAATTTCAATGCAAAAGCTAGCATTTCAAGCTAGTTTTTCAACGTTAAACACGGTAATTTCAAATTTGAATATGCAGTGTGAAATCATTAGAAAACCAATAAAATTATTGAAAATCGATATGGTATCGATCAGAAAATGTTGATTTTGACAATTTCCAACAGTTTACACAAAGTTTTATTGCAAATATTAAGTTTTACAAACTTTTGAAAAATATTGGAATTTCAATGCAAAAGCTAGCATTTCAAGCTAGTTTTTCAACGTTAAACACGGTAATTTCAAATTTGAATATGCTGTGTGAAATCATTAGAAAACCAATAAAATTATTGAAAATCGATATGGTATCGATCAGAAAATGTTGATTTTGACAATTTCCAACAGTTTACACAAAGTTTTATTGCAAATATTAAGTTTTACAAACTTTTGAAAAATATTGGAATTTCAATGCAAAAGCTAGCATTTCAAGCTAGTTTTTCAACGTTAAACACGGTAATTTCAAATTTGAATATGCTGTGTGAAATCATTAGAAAACCAATAAAATTATTGAAAATCGATATGGTATCGATCAGAAAATGTTGATTTTGACAATTTCCAACAGTTTACACAAAGTTTTATTGCAAATATTACGTTTTACAAACTTTTGAAAAATATTGGAATTTCAATGCAAAAGCTAGCATTTCAAGCTAGTTTTTCAACGTTAAACACGGTAATTTCAAATTTGAATATGCTGTGTGAAATCATTAGAAAACCAATAAAATTATTGAAAATCGATATGGTATCGATCAGAAAATGTTGATTTTGACAATTTCCAACAGTTTACACAAAGTTTTATTGCAAATATTAAGTTTTACAAACTTTTGAAAAATATTGGAATTTCAATGCAAAAGCTAGCATTTCAAGCTAGTTTTTCAACGTTAAACACGGTAATTTCAAATTTGAATATGCAGTGTGAAATCATTAGAAAACCAATAAAATTATTGAAAATCGATATGGTATCGATCAGAAAATGTTGATTTTGACAATTTCCAACAGTTTACACAAAGTTTTATTGCAAATATTAAGTTTTACAAACTTTTGAAAAATGTTGGAATTTCAATGCAAAAGCTAGCATTTCAAGCTAGTTTTTCAACGTTAAACACGGTAATTTCAAATTTGAATATGCTGTGTGAAATCATTAGAAAACCAATAAAATTATTGAAAATCGATATGGAATCGATCAGAAAATGTTGATTTTGACAATTTCCAACAGTTTACAAAAAGTTTTATTGCAAATATTAAGTTTTACAAACTTTTGAAAAATATTGGAATTTCAATGCAAAAGCAAGCATTTCAAGCTAGTTTTTCAACGTTAAACACGGTAATTTCAAATTTGAATATCCTGTGTGAAATCATTAGAAAACCAATAAAATTATTGAAAATCGATATGGTATCGATCAGAAAATGTTGATTTTGACAATTTCCAACAGTTTACACAAAGTTTTATAGCAAATATGAAGTTTTACAAACTTTTGAAAAATATTGGAATTTCAATGCAAAAGCTAGCATTTCAAGCTAGTTTTTCAACGTTAAACACGGTAATTTCAAATTTGAATATGCAGTGTGAAATCATTAGAAAACCAATAAAATTATTGAAAATCGATATGGTATCGATCAGAAAATGTTGATTTTGACAATTTCCAACAGTTTACACAAAGTTTTATTGCAAATATTAAGTTTTACAAACTTTTGAAAAATATTGGAATTTCAATGCAAAAGCTAGCATTTCAAGCTAGTTTTTCAACGTTAAACACGGTAATTTCAAATTTGAATATGCTGTGTGAAATCATTAGAAAACCAATAAAATTATTGAAAATCGATATGGTATCGATCAGAAAATGTTGATTTTGACAATTTCCAACAGTTTACACAAAGTTTTATTGCAAATATTAAGTTTTACAAACTTTTGAAAAATATTGGAATTTCAATGCAAAAGCTAGCATTTCAAGCTAGTTTTTCAACGTTAAACACGGTAATTTCAAATTTGAATATGCTGTGTGAAATCATTAGAAAACCAATAAAATTATTGAAAATCGATATGGTATCGATCAGAAAATGTTGATTTTGACAATTTCCAACAGTTTACACAAAGTTTTATTGCAAATATTACGTTTTACAAACTTTTGAAAAATATTGGAATTTCAATGCAAAAGCTAGCATTTCAAGCTAGTTTTTCAACGTTAAACACGGTAATTTCAAATTTGAATATGCTGTGTGAAATCATTAGAAAACCAATAAAATTATTGAAAATCGATATGGTATCGATCAGAAAATGTTGATTTTGACAATTTCCAACAGTTTACACAAAGTTTTATTGCAAATATTAAGTTTTACAAACTTTTGAAAAATATTGGAATTTCAATGCAAAAGCTAGCATTTCAAGCTAGTTTTTCAACGTTAAACACGGTAATTTCAAATTTGAATATGCAGTGTGAAATCATTAGAAAACCAATAAAATTATTGAAAATCGATATGGTATCGATCAGAAAATGTTGATTTTGACAATTTCCAACAGTTTACACAAAGTTTTATTGCAAATATTAAGTTTTACAAACTTTTGAAAAATATTGGAATTTCAATGCAAAAGCTAGCATTTCAAGCTAGTTTTTCAACGTTAAACCCGGTAATTTCAAATTTGAATATGCAGTGTGAAATCATTAGAAAACCAATAAAATTATTGAAAATCGATATGGTATCGATCAGAAAATGTTGATTTTGACAATTTCCAACAGTTTACACAAAGTTTTATTGCAAATATTAAGTTTTACAAACTTTTGAAAAATATTGGAATTTCAATGCAAAAGCTAGCATTTCAAGCTAGTTTTTCAACGTTAAACACGGTAATTTCAAATTTGAATATGCTGTGTGAAATCATTAGAAAACCAATAAAATTATTGAAAATCGATATGGTATCGATCAGAAAATGTTGATTTTGACAATTTCCAACAGTTTACACAAAGTTTTATTGCAAATATTAAGTTTTACAAACTTTTGAAAAATATTGGAATTTCAATGCAAAAGCTAGCATTTCAAGCTAGTTTTTCAACGTTAAACACGGTAATTTCAAATTTGAATATGCTGTGTGAAATCATTAGAAAACCAATAAAATTATTGAAAATCGATATGGTATCGATCAGAAAATGTTGATTTTGACAATTTCCAACAGTTTACACAAAGTTTTATTGCAAATATTAAGTTTTACAAACTTTTGAAAAATATTGGAATTTCAATGCAAAAGCTAGCATTTCAAGCTAGTTTTTCAACGTTAAACACGGTAATTTCAAATTTGAATATGCAGTGTGAAATCATTAGAAAACCAATAAAATTATTGAAAATCGATATGGTATCGATCAGAAAATGTTGATTTTGACAATTTCCAACAGTTTACACAAAGTTTTATTGCAAATATTAAGTTTTACAAACTTTTGAAAAATATTGGAATTTCAATGCAAAAGCTAGCATTTCAAGCTAGTTTTTCAACGTTAAACACGGTAATTTCAAATTTGAATATGCTGTGTGAAATCATTAGAAAACCAATAAAATTATTGAAAATCGATATGGTATCGATCAGAAAATGTTGATTTTGACAATTTCCAACAGTTTACACAAAGTTTTATTGCAAATATTAAGTTTTACAAACTTTTGAAAAATATTGGAATTTCAATGCAAAAGCTAGCATTTCAAGCTAGTTTTTCAACGTTAAACACGGTAATTTCAAATTTGAATATGCTGTGTGAAATCATTAGAAAACCAATAAAATTATTGAAAATCGATATGGTATCGATCAGAAAATGTTGATTTTGACAATTTCCAACAGTTTACACAAAGTTTTATTGCAAATATTAAGTTTTACAAACTTTTGAAAAATATTGGAATTTCAATGCAAAAGCTAGCATTTCAAGCTAGTTTTTCAACGTTAAACACGGTAATTTCAAATTTGAATATGCAGTGTGAAATCATTAGAAAACCAATAAAATTATTGAAAATCGATATGGTATCGATCAGAAAATGTTGATTTTGACAATTTCCAACAGTTTACACAAAGTTTTATTGCAAATATTAAGTTTTACAAACTTTTGAAAAATATTGGAATTTCAATGCAAAAGCTAGCATTTCAAGCTAGTTTTTCAACGTTAAACCCGGTAATTTCAAATTTGAATATGCAGTGTGAAATCATTAGAAAACCAATAAAATTATTGAAAATCGATATGGTATCGATCAGAAAATGTTGATTTTGACAATTTCCAACAGTTTACACAAAGTTTTATTGCAAATATTAAGTTTTACAAACTTTTGAAAAATATTGGAATTTCAATGCAAAAGCTAGCATTTCAAGCTAGTTTTTCAACGTTAAACACGGTAATTTCAAATTTGAATATGCTATGTGTGAAATCATTAGAAAACCAATAAAATTATTGAAAATCGATATGGTATCGATCAGAAAATGTTGATTTTGACAATTTCCAACAGTTTACACAAAGTTTTATTGCAAATATTAAGTTTTACAAACTTTTGAAAAATATTGGAATTTCAATGCAAAAGCTAGCATTTGAAGCTAGTTTTTCAACGTTAAACACGGTAATTTCAAATTTGAATATGCTGTGTGAAATCATTAGAAAACCAATAAAATTATTGAAAATCGATATGGTATCGATCAGAAAATGTTGATTTTGACAATTTCCAACAGTTTACACAAAGTTTTATTGCAAATATTAAGTTTTACAAACTTTTGAAAAATGTTGGAATTTCAATGCAAAAGCTAGCATTTGAACCTAGTTTTTCAACGTTAAACACGGTAATTTCAAATTTGAATAGGCTGTGTGAAATCATTAGAAAACCAATAAAATTATTGAAAATCGATATGGTATCGATCAGAAAATGTTGATTTTGACAATTTCCAACAGTTTACACAAAGTTTTATTGCAAATATTAAGTTTTACAAACTTTTGAAAAATATTGGAATTTCAATGCAAAAGCTAGCATTTCAAGTTAGTTTTTCAACGTTAAACACGGTAATTTCAAATTTGAATATGCTGTGTGAAATCATTAGAAAACCAATAAAATTATTGAAAATCGATATGGTATCGATCAGAAAATGTTGATTTTGACAATTTCCAACAGTTTACACAAAGTTTTATTGCAAATATTAAGTTTTACAAACTTTTGAAAAATGTTGGAATTTCAATGCAAAAGCTAGCATTTCAAGCTAGTTTTTCAACGTTAAACACGGTAATTTCAAATTTGAATATGCTGTGTGAAATCATTAGAAAACCAATAAAATTATTGAAAATCGATATGGAATCGATCAGAAAATGTTGATTTTGACAATTTCCAACAGTTTACACAAAGTTTTATTGCAAATATTAAGTTTTACAAACTTTTGAAAAATATTGGAATTTCAATGCAAAAGCAAGCATTTCAAGCTAGTTTTTCAACGTTAAACACGGTAATTTCAAATTTGAATATCCTGTGTGAAATCATTAGAAAACCAATAAAATTATTGAAAATCGATATGGTATCGATCAGAAAATGTTGATTTTGACAATTTCCAACAGTTTACACAAAGTTTTATTGCAAATATTAAGTTTTACAAACTTTTGAAAAATATTGGAATTTCAATGCAAAAGCTAGCATTTCAAGTTAGTTTTTCAACGTTAAACACGGTAATTTCAAATTTGAATATGCTGTGTGAAATCATTAGAAAACCAATAAAATTATTGAAAATCGATATGGTATCGATCAGAAAATGTTGATTTTGACAATTTCCAACAGTTTACACAAAGTTTTATTGCAAATATTAAGTTTTACAAACTTTTGAAAAATATTGGAATTTCAATGCAAAAGCTAGCATTTCAAGCTAGTTTTTCAACGTTAAACACGGTAATTTCAAATTTGAATATGCTGTGTGAAATCATTAGAAAACCAATAAAATTATTGAAAATCGATATGGTATCGATCAGAAAATGTTGATTTTGACAATTTCCAACAGTTTACACAAAGTTTTATTGCAAATATTACGTTTTACAAACTTTTGAAAAATATTGGAATTTCAATGCAAAAGCTAGCATTTCAAGCTAGTTTTTCAACGTTAAACACGGTAATTTCAAATTTGAATATGCTGTGTGAAATCATTAGAAAACCAATAAAATTATTGAAAATCGATATGGTATCGATCAGAAAATGTTGATTTTGACAATTTCCAACAGTTTACACAAAGTTTTATTGCAAATATTAAGTTTTACAAACTTTTGAAAAATATTGGAATTTCAATGCAAAAGCTAGCATTTCAAGCTAGTTTTTCAACGTTAAACACGGTAATTTCAAATTTGAATATGCAGTGTGAAATCATTAGAAAACCAATAAAATTATTGAAAATCGATATGGTATCGATCAGAAAATGTTGATTTTGACAATTTCCAACAGTTTACACAAAGTTTTATTGCAAATATTAAGTTTTACAAACTTTTGAAAAATATTGGAATTTCAATGCAAAAGCTAGCATTTCAAGCTAGTTTTTCAACGTTAAACCCGGTAATTTCAAATTTGAATATGCAGTGTGAAATCATTAGAAAACCAATAAAATTATTGAAAATCGATATGGTATCGATCAGAAAATGTTGATTTTGACAATTTCCAACAGTTTACACAAAGTTTTATTGCAAATATTAAGTTTTACAAACTTTTGAAAAATATTGGAATTTCAATGCAAAAGCTAGCATTTCAAGCTAGTTTTTCAACGTTAAACACGGTAATTTCAAATTTGAATATGCTGTGTGAAATCATTAGAAAACCAATAAAATTATTGAAAATCGATATGGTATCGATCAGAAAATGTTGATTTTGACAATTTCCAACAGTTTACACAAAGTTTTATTGCAAATATTAAGTTTTACAAACTTTTGAAAAATATTGGAATTTCAATGCAAAAGCTAGCATTTCAAGCTAGTTTTTCAACGTTAAACACGGTAATTTCAAATTTGAATATGCAGTGTGAAATCATTAGAAAACCAATAAAATTATTGAAAATCGATATGGTATCGATCAGAAAATGTTGATTTTGACAATTTCCAACAGTTTACACAAAGTTTTATTGCAAATATTAAGTTTTACAAACTTTTGAAAAATATTGGAATTTCAATGCAAAAGCTAGCATTTCAAGCTAGTTTTTCAACGTTAAACCCGGTAATTTCAAATTTGAATATGCAGTGTGAAATCATTAGAAAACCAATAAAATTATTGAAAATCGATATGGTATCGATCAGAAAATGTTGATTTTGACAATTTCCAACAGTTTACACAAAGTTTTATTGCAAATATTAAGTTTTACAAACTTTTGAAAAATATTGGAATTTCAATGCAAAAGCTAGCATTTCAAGCTAGTTTTTCAACGTTAAACACGGTAATTTCAAATTTGAATATGCTATGTGTGAAATCATTAGAAAACCAATAAAATTATTGAAAATCGATATGGTATCGATCAGAAAATGTTGATTTTGACAATTTCCAACAGTTTACACAAAGTTTTATTGCAAATATTAAGTTTTACAAACTTTTGAAAAATATTGGAATTTCAATGCAAAAGCTAGCATTTGAAGCTAGTTTTTCAACGTTAAACACGGTAATTTCAAATTTGAATATGCTGTGTGAAATCATTAGAAAACCAATAAAATTATTGAAAATCGATATGGTATCGATCAGAAAATGTTGATTTTGACAATTTCCAACAGTTTACACAAAGTTTTATTGCAAATATTAAGTTTTACAAACTTTTGAAAAATGTTGGAATTTCAATGCAAAAGCTAGCATTTGAACCTAGTTTTTCAACGTTAAACACGGTAATTTCAAATTTGAATAGGCTGTGTGAAATCATTAGAAAACCAATAAAATTATTGAAAATCGATATGGTATCGATCAGAAAATGTTGATTTTGACAATTTCCAACAGTTTACACAAAGTTTTATTGCAAATATTAAGTTTTACAAACTTTTGAAAAATATTGGAATTTCAATGCAAAAGCTAGCATTTCAAGTTAGTTTTTCAACGTTAAACACGGTAATTTCAAATTTGAATATGCTGTGTGAAATCATTAGAAAACCAATAAAATTATTGAAAATCGATATGGTATCGATCAGAAAATGTTGATTTTGACAATTTCCAACAGTTTACACAAAGTTTTATTGCAAATATTAAGTTTTACAAACTTTTGAAAAATATTGGAATTTCAATGCAAAAGCTAGCATTTCAAGCTAGTTTTTCAACGTTAAACACGGTAATTTCAAATTTGAATATGCAGTGTGAAATCAATAGAAAACCAATAAAATTATTGAAAATCGATATGGTATCGATCAGAAAATGTTGATTTTGACAATTTCCAACAGTTTACACAAAGTTTTATTGCAAATATTAAGTTTTACAAACTTTTGAAAAATGTTGGAATTTCAATGCAAAAGCTAGCATTTCAAGCTAGTTTTTCAACGTTAAACACGGTAATTTCAAATTTGAATATGCTGTGTGAAATCATTAGAAAACCAATAAAATTATTGAAAATCGATATGGAATCGATCAGAAAATGTTGATTTTGACAATTTCCAACAGTTTACACAAAGTTTTATTGCAAATATTAAGTTTTACAAACTTTTGAAAAATATTGGAATTTCAATGCAAAAGCAAGCATTTCAAGCTAGTTTTTCAACGTTAAACACGGTAATTTCAAATTTGAATATCCTGTGTGAAATCATTAGAAAACCAATAAAATTATTGAAAATCGATATGGTATCGATCAGAAAATGTTGATTTTGACAATTTCCAACAGTTTACACAAAGTTTTATTGCAAATATTAAGTTTTACAAACTTTTGAAAAATATTGGAATTTCAATGCAAAAGCTAGCATTTCAAGTTAGTTTTTCAACGTTAAACACGGTAATTTCAAATTTGAATATGCTGTGTGAAATCATTAGAAAACCAATAAAATTATTGAAAATCGATATGGTATCGATCAGAAAATGTTGATTTTGACAATTTCCAACAGTTTACACAAAGTTTTATTGCAAATATTAAGTTTTACAAACTTTTGAAAAATATTGGAATTTCAATGCAAAAGCTAGCATTTCAAGCTAGTTTTTCAACGTTAAACACGGTAATTTCAAATTTGAATATGCAGTGTGAAATCATTAGAAAACCAATAAAATTATTGAAAATCGATATGGTATCGATCAGAAAATGTTGATTTTGACAATTTCCAACAGTTTACACAAAGTTTTATTGCAAATATTAAGTTTTACAAACTTTTGAAAAATGTTGGAATTTCAATGCAAAAGCTAGCATTTCAAGCTAGTTTTTCAACGTTAAACACGGTAATTTCAAATTTGAATATGCTGTGTGAAATCATTAGAAAACCAATAAAATTATTGAAAATCGATATGGAATCGATCAGAAAATGTTGATTTTGACAATTTCCAACAGTTTACACAAAGTTTTATTGCAAATATTAAGTTTTACAAACTTTTGAAAAATATTGGAATTTCAATGCAAAAGCTAGCATTTCAAGCTAGTTTTTCAACGTTAAACACGGTAATTTCAAATTTGAATATGCTGTGTGAAATCATTAGAAAACCAATAAAATTATTGAAAATCGATATGGTATCGATCAGAAAATGTTGATTTTGACAATTTCCAACAGTTTACACAAAGTTTTATTGCAAATATTAAGTTTTACAAACTTTTGAAAAATGTTGGAATTTCAATGCAAAAGCTAGCATTTGAACCTAGTTTTTCAACGTTAAACACGGTAATTTCAAATTTGAATAGGCTGTGTGAAATCATTAGAAAACCAATAAAATTATTGAAAATCGATATGGTATCGATCAGAAAATGTTGATTTTGACAATTTCCAACAGTTTACACAAAGTTTTATTGCAAATATTAAGTTTTACAAACTTTTGAAAAATATTGGAATTTCAATGCAAAAGCTAGCATTTCAAGTTAGTTTTTCAACGTTAAACACGGTAATTTCAAATTTGAATATGCTGTGTGAAATCATTAGAAAACCAATAAAATTATTGAAAATCGATATGGTATCGATCAGAAAATGTTGATTTTGACAATTTCCAACAGTTTACACAAAGTTTTATTGCAAATATTAAGTTTTACAAACTTTTGAAAAATATTGGAATTTCAATGCAAAAGCTAGCATTTCAAGCTAGTTTTTCAACGTTAAACACGGTAATTTCAAATTTGAATATGCAGTGTGAAATCATTAGAAAACCAATAAAATTATTGAAAATCGATATGGTATCGATCAGAAAATGTTGATTTTGACAATTTCCAACAGTTTACACAAAGTTTTATTGCAAATATTAAGTTTTACAAACTTTTGAAAAATGTTGGAATTTCAATGCAAAAGCTAGCATTTCAAGCTAGTTTTTCAACGTTAAACACGGTAATTTCAAATTTGAATATGCTGTGTGAAATCATTAGAAAACCAATAAAATTATTGAAAATCGATATGGAATCGATCAGAAAATGTTGATTTTGACAATTTCCAACAGTTTACACAAAGTTTTATTGCAAATATTAAGTTTTACAAACTTTTGAAAAATATTGGAATTTCAATGCAAAAGCAAGCATTTCAAGCTAGTTTTTCAACGTTAAACACGGTAATTTCAAATTTGAATATCCTGTGTGAAATCATTAGAAAACCAATAAAATTATTGAAAATCGATATGGTATCGATCAGAAAATGTTGATTTTGACAATTTCCAACAGTTTACACAAAGTTTTATTGCAAATATTAAGTTTTACAAACTTTTGAAAAATATTGGAATTTCAATGCAAAAGCTAGCATTTCAAGCTAGTTTTTCAACGTTAAACACGGTAATTTCAAATTTGAATATGCTGTGTGAAATCATTAGAAAACCAATAAAATTATTGAAAATCGATATGGTATCGATCAGAAAATGTTGATTTTGACAATTTCCAACAGTTTACACAAAGTTTTATTGCAAATATTAAGTTTTACAAACTTTTGAAAAATATTGGAATTTCAATGCAAAAGCTAGCATTTCAAGCTAGTTTTTCAACGTTAAACACGGTAATTTCAAATTTGAATATGCTGTGTGAAATCATTAGAAAACCAATAAAATTATTGAAAATCGATATGGTATCGATCAGAAAATGTTGATTTTGACAATTTCCAACAGTTTACACAAAGTTTTATTGCAAATATTAAGTTTTACAAACTTTTGAAAAATATTGGAATTTCAATGCAAAAGCTAGCATTTCAAGTTAGTTTTTCAACGTTAAACACGGTAATTTCAAATTTGAATATGCTGTGTGAAATCATTAGAAAACCAATAAAATTATTGAAAATCGATATGGTATCGATCAGAAAATGTTGATTTTGACAATTTCCAACAGTTTACACAAAGTTTTATTGCAAATATTAAGTTTTACAAACTTTTGAAAAATATTGGAATTTCAATGCAAAAGCTAGCATTTCAAGCTAGTTTTTCAACGTTAAACACGGTAATTTCAAATTTGAATATGCAGTGTGAAATCATTAGAAAACCAATAAAATTATTGAAAATCGATATGGTATCGATCAGAAAATGTTGATTTTGACAATTTCCAACAGTTTACACAAAGTTTTATTGCAAATATTAAGTTTTACAAACTTTTGAAAAATGTTGGAATTTCAATGCAAAAGCTAGCATTTCAAGCTAGTTTTTCAACGTTAAACACGGTAATTTCAAATTTGAATATGCTGTGTGAAATCATTAGAAAACCAATAAAATTATTGAAAATCGATATGGAATCGATCAGAAAATGTTGATTTTGACAATTTCCAACAGTTTACACAAAGTTTTATTGCAAATATTAAGTTTTACAAACTTTTGAAAAATATTGGAATTTCAATGCAAAAGCAAGCATTTCAAGCTAGTTTTTCAACGTTAAACACGGTAATTTCAAATTTGAATATCCTGTGTGAAATCATTAGAAAACCAATAAAATTATTGAAAATCGATATGGTATCGATCAGAAAATGTTGATTTTGACAATTTCCAACAGTTTACACAAAGTTTTATTGCAAATATTAAGTTTTACAAACTTTTGAAAAATATTGGAATTTCAATGCAAAAGCTAGCATTTCAAGCTAGTTTTTCAACGTTAAACACGGTAATTTCAAATTTGAATATGCTGTGTGAAATCATTAGAAAACCAATAAAATTATTGAAAATCGATATGGTATCGATCAGAAAATGTTGATTTTGACAATTTCCAACAGTTTACACAAAGTTTTATTGCAAATATTAAGTTTTACAAACTTTTGAAAAATATTGGAATTTCAATGCAAAAGCTAGCATTTCAAGCTAGTTTTTCAACGTTAAACACGGTAATTTCAAATTTGAATATGCTGTGTGAAATCATTAGAAAACCAATAAAATTATTGAAAATCGATATGGTATCGATCAGAAAATGTTGATTTTGACAATTTCCAACAGTTTACACAAAGTTTTATTGCAAATATTAAGTTTTACAAACTTTTGAAAAATATTGGAATTTCAATGCAAAAGCTAGCATTTCAAGCTAGTTTTTCAACGTTAAACACGGTAATTTCAAATTTGAATATGCAGTGTGAAATCATTAGAAAACCAATAAAATTATTGAAAACCGATATGGTATCGATCAGAAAATGTTGATTTTGACAATTTCCAACAGTTTACACAATATTTATTGCAAATATAAAGTTTTACAAACTTTTGAAAAATGTTGGAATTTCAATGCAAAAGCTAGCATTTCAAGCTAGTTTTTCAACGTTAAACACGGTAATTTCAAATTTGAATATGCTGTGTGAAATCATTAGAAAACCAATAAAATTATTGAAAATCGATATGGTATCGATCAGAAAATGTTGATTTTGACAATTTCCAACAGTTTACACAAAGTTTTATAGCAAATATGAAGTTTTACAAACATTTGAAAAATATTGGAATTTCAATGCAAAAGCTAGCATTTCAAGCTAGTTTTTCAACGTTAAACACGGTAATTTCAAATTTGAATATGCAGTGTGAAATCATTAGAAAACCAATAAAATTATTGAAAATCGATATGGTATCGATCAGAAAATGTTGATTTTGACAATTTCCAACAGTTTACACAAAGTTTTATTGCAAATATTAAGTTTTACAAACTTTTGAAAAATGTTGGAATTTCAATGCAAAAGCTAGCATTTCAAGCTAGTTTTTCAACGTTAAACACGGTAATTTCAAATTTGAATATGCTGTGTGAAATCATTAGAAAACCAATAAAATTATTGAAAATCGATATGGAATCGATCAGAAAATGTTGATTTTGACAATTTCCAACAGTTTACACAAAGTTTTATTGCAAATATTAAGTTTTACAAACTTTTGAAAAATATTGGAATTTCAATGCAAAAGCAAGCATTTCAAGCTAGTTTTTCAACGTTAAACACGGTAATTTCAAATTTGAATATCCTGTGTGAAATCATTAGAAAACCAATAAAATTATTGAAAATCGATATGGTATCGATCAGAAAATGTTGATTTTGACAATTTCCAACAGTTTACACAAAGTTTTATTGCAAATATTAAGTTTTACAAACTTTTGAAAAATATTGGAATTTCAATGCAAAAGCTAGCATTTCAAGCTAGTTTTTCAACGTTAAACACGGTAATTTCAAATTTGAATATGCTGTGTGAAATCATTAGAAAACCAATAAAATTATTGAAAATCGATATGGTATCGACCAGAAAATGTTGATTTTGACAATTTCCAACAGTTTACACAAAGTTTTATTGCAAATATTAAGTTTTACAAACTTTTGAAAAATATTGGAATTTCAATGCAAAAGCTAGCATTTCAAGCTAGTTTTTCAACGTTAAACACGGTAATTTCAAATTTGAATATGCAGTGTGAAATCATTAGAAAACCAATAAAATTATTGAAAACCGATATGGTATCGATCAGAAAATGTTGATTTTGACAATTTCCAACAGTTTACACAATATTTATTGCAAATATAAAGTTTTACAAACTTTTGAAAAATGTTGGAATTTCAATGCAAAAGCTAGCATTTCAAGCTAGTTTTTCAACGTTAAACACGGTAATTTCAAATTTGAATATGCTGTGTGAAATCATTAGAAAACCAATAAAATTATTGAAAATCGATATGGTATCGATCAGAAAATGTTGATTTTGACAATTTCCAACAGTTTACACAAAGTTTTATAGCAAATATGAAGTTTTACAAACATTTGAAAAATATTGGAATTTCAATGCAAAAGCTAGCATTTCAAGCTAGTTTTTCAACGTTAAACACGGTAATTTCAAATTTGAATATGCAGTGTGAAATCATTAGAAAACCAATAAAATTATTGAAAATCGATATGGTATCGATCAGAAAATGTTGATTTTGACAATTTCCAACAGTTTACACAAAGTTTTATTGCAAATATTAAGTTTTACAAACTTTTGAAAAATATTGGAATTTCAATGCAAAAGCTAGCATTTCAAGCTAGTTTTTCAACGTTAAACACGGTAATTTCAAATTTGAATATGCTGTGTGAAATCATTAGAAAACCAATAAAATTATTGAAAATCGATATGGTATCGATCAGAAAATGTTGATTTTGACAATTTCCAACAGTTTACACAAAGTTTTATTGAAAATATTAAGTTTTACAAACTTTTGAAAAATATTGGAATTTCAATGCAAAAGCTAGCATTTCAAGCTAGTTTTTCAACGTTAAACACGGTAATTTCAAATTTGAATATGCTGTGTGAAATCATTAGAAAACCAATAAAATTATTGAAAATCGATATGGTATCGACCAGAAAATGTTGATTTTGACAATTTCCAACAGTTTACACAAAGTTTTATTGCAAATATTAAGTTTTACAAACTTTTGAAAAATATTGGAATTTCAATGCAAAAGCTAGCATTTCAAGCTAGTTTTTCAACGTTAAACACGGTAATTTCAAATTTGAATATGCAGTGTGAAATCATTAGAAAACCAATAAAATTATTGAAAACCGATATGGTATCGATCAGAAAATGTTGATTTTGACAATTTCCAACAGTTTACACAATATTTATTGCAAATATAAAGTTTTACAAACTTTTGAAAAATGTTGGAATTTCAATGCAAAAGCTAGCATTTCAAGCTAGTTTTTCAACGTTAAACACGGTAATTTCAAATTTGAATATGCTGTGTGAAATCATTAGAAAACCAATAAAATTATTGAAAATCGATATGGTATCGATCAGAAAATGTTGATTTTGACAATTTCCAACAGTTTACACAAAGTTTTATAGCAAATATGAAGTTTTACAAACATTTGAAAAATATTGGAATTTCAATGCAAAAGCTAGCATTTCAAGCTAGTTTTTCAACGTTAAACACGGTAATTTCAAATTTGAATATGCAGTGTGAAATCATTAGAAAACCAATAAAATTATTGAAAATCGATATGGTATCGATCAGAAAATGTTGATTTTGACAATTTCCAACAGTTTACACAAAGTTTTATTGCAAATATTAAGTTTTACAAACTTTTGAAAAATATTGGAATTTCAATGCAAAAGCTAGCATTTCAAGCTAGTTTTTCAACGTTAAACACGGTAATTTCAAATTTGAATATGCTGTGTGAAATCATTAGAAAACCAATAAAATTATTGAAAATCGATATGGTATCGATCAGAAAATGTTGATTTTGACAATTTCCAACAGTTTACACAAAGTTTTATTGCAAATATTAAGTTTTACAAACTTTTGAAAAATATTGGAATTTCAATGCAAAAGCTAGCATTTCAAGCTAGTTTTTCAACGTTAAACACGGTAATTTCAAATTTGAATATGCTGTGTGAAATCATTAGAAAACCAATAAAATTATTGAAAATCGATATGGTATCGATCAGAAAATGTTGATTTTGACAATTTCCAACAGTTTACACAAAGTTTTATTGCAAATATTAAGTTTTACAAACTTTTGAAAAATATTGGAATTTCAATGCAAAAGCTAGCATTTCAAGCTAGTTTTTCAACGTTAAACACGGTAATTTCAAATTTGAATATGCTGTGTGAAATCATTAGAAAACCAATAAAATTATTGAAAATCGATATGGAATCGATCAGAAAATGTTGATTTTGACAATTTCCAACAGTTTACACAAAGTTTTATTGCAAATATTAAGTTTTACAAACTTTTGAAAAATATTGGAATTTCAATGCAAAAGCTAGCATTTCAAGCTAGTTTTTCAACGTTAAACACGGTAATTTCAAATTTGAATATGCTGTGTGAAATCATTAGAAAACCAATAAAATTATTGAAAATCGATATGGTATCGACCAGAAAATGTTGATTTTGACAATTTCCAACAGTTTACACAAAGTTTTATTGCAAATATTAAGTTTTACAAACTTTTGAAAAATATTGGAATTTCAATGCAAAAGCTAGCATTTCAAGCTAGTTTTTCAACGTTAAACACGGTAATTTCAAATTTGAATATGCAGTGTGAAATCATTAGAAAACCAATAAAATTATTGAAAACCGATATGGTATCGATCAGAAAATGTTGATTTTGACAATTTCCAACAGTTTACACAATATTTATTGCAAATATAAAGTTTTACAAACTTTTGAAAAATGTTGGAATTTCAATGCAAAAGCTAGCATTTCAAGCTAGTTTTTCAACGTTAAACACGGTAATTTCAAATTTGAATATGCTGTGTGAAATCATTAGAAAACCAATAAAATTATTGAAAATCGATATGGTATCGATCAGAAAATGTTGATTTTGACAATTTCCAACAGTTTACACAAAGTTTTATAGCAAATATGAAGTTTTACAAACATTTGAAAAATATTGGAATTTCAATGCAAAAGCTAGCATTTCAAGCTAGTTTTTCAACGTTAAACACGGTAATTTCAAATTTGAATATGCAGTGTGAAATCATTAGAAAACCAATAAAATTATTGAAAATCGATATGGTATCGATCAGAAAATGTTGATTTTGACAATTTCCAACAGTTTACACAAAGTTTTATTGCAAATATTAAGTTTTACAAACTTTTGAAAAATATTGGAATTTCAATGCAAAAGCTAGCATTTCAAGCTAGTTTTTCAACGTTAAACACGGTAATTTCAAATTTGAATATGCTGTGTGAAATCATTAGAAAACCAATAAAATTATTGAAAATCGATATGGTATCGATCAGAAAATGTTGATTTTGACAATTTCCAACAGTTTACACAAAGTTTTATTGCAAATATTAAGTTTTACAAACTTTTGAAAAATATTGGAATTTCAATGCAAAAGCTAGCATTTCAAGCTAGTTTTTCAACGTTAAACACGGTAATTTCAAATTTGAATATCCTGTGTGAAATCATTAGAAAACCAATAAAATTATTGAAAATCGATATGGTATCGATCAGAAAATGTTGATTTTGACAATTTCCAACAGTTTACACAAAGTTTTATTGCAAATATTAAGTTTTACAAACTTTTGAAAAATATTGGAATTTCAATGCAAAAGCTAGCATTTCAAGCTAGTTTTTCAACGTTAAACACGGTAATTTCAAATTTGAATATGCTGTGTGAAATCATTAGAAAACCAATAAAATTATTGAAAATCGATATGGTATCGACCAGAAAATGTTGATTTTGACAATTTCCAACAGTTTACACAAAGTTTTATTGCAAATATTAAGTTTTACAAACTTTTGAAAAATATTGGAATTTCAATGCAAAAGCTAGCATTTCAAGCTAGTTTTTCAACGTTAAACACGGTAATTTCAAATTTGAATATGCAGTGTGAAATCATTAGAAAACCAATAAAATTATTGAAAACCGATATGGTATCGATCAGAAAATGTTGATTTTGACAATTTCCAACAGTTTACACAATATTTATTGCAAATATAAAGTTTTACAAACTTTTGAAAAATGTTGGAATTTCAATGCAAAAGCTAGCATTTCAAGCTAGTTTTTCAACGTTAAACACGGTAATTTCAAATTTGAATATGCTGTGTGAAATCATTAGAAAACCAATAAAATTATTGAAAATCGATATGGTATCGATCAGAAAATGTTGATTTTGACAATTTCCAACAGTTTACACAAAGTTTTATAGCAAATATGAAGTTTTACAAACATTTGAAAAATATTGGAATTTCAATGCAAAAGCTAGCATTTCAAGCTAGTTTTTCAACGTTAAACACGGTAATTTCAAATTTGAATATGCAGTGTGAAATCATTAGAAAACCAATAAAATTATTGAAAATCGATATGGTATCGATCAGAAAATGTTGATTTTGACAATTTCCAACAGTTTACACAAAGTTTTATTGCAAATATTAAGTTTTACAAACTTTTGAAAAATATTGGAATTTCAATGCAAAAGCTAGCATTTCAAGCTAGTTTTTCAACGTTAAACACGGTAATTTCAAATTTGAATATGCTGTGTGAAATCATTAGAAAACCAATAAAATTATTGAAAATCGATATGGTATCGATCAGAAAATGTTGATTTTGACAATTTCCAACAGTTTACACAAAGTTTTATTGCAAATATTAAGTTTTACAAACTTTTGAAAAATATTGGAATTTCAATGCAAAAGCTAGCATTTCAAGCTAGTTTTTCAACGTTAAACACGGTAATTTCAAATTTGAATATCCTGTGTGAAATCATTAGAAAACCAATAAAATTATTGAAAATCGATATGGTATCGATCAGAAAATGTTGATTTTGACAATTTCCAACAGTTTACACAAAGTTTTATTGCAAATATTAAGTTTTACAAACTTTTGAAAAATATTGGAATTTCAATGCAAAAGCTAGCATTTCAAGCTAGTTTTTCAACGTTAAACACGGTAATTTCAAATTTGAATATGCTGTGTGAAATCATTAGAAAACCAATAAAATTATTGAAAATCGATATGGTATCGATCAGAAAATGTTGATTTTGACAATTTCCAACAGTTTACACAAAGTTTTATTGCAAATATTAAGTTTTACAAACTTTTGAAAAATGTTGGAATTTCAATGCAAAAGCTAGCATTTCAAGCTAGTTTTTCAACGTTAAACACGGTAATTTCAAATTTGAATATGCTGTGTGAAATCATTAGAAAACCAATAAAATTATTGAAAATCGATATGGAATCGATCAGAAAATGTTGATTTTGACAATTTCCAACAGTTTACACAAAGTTTTATTGCAAATATTAAGTTTTACAAACTTTTGAAAAATATTGGAATTTCAATGCAAAAGCAAGCATTTCAAGCTAGTTTTTCAACGTTAAACACGGTAATTTCAAATTTGAATATCCTGTGTGAAATCATTAGAAAACCAATAAAATTATTGAAAATCGATATGGTATCGATCAGAAAATGTTGATTTTGACAATTTCCAACAGTTTACACAAAGTTTTATTGCAAATATTAAGTTTTACAAACTTTTGAAAAATATTGGAATTTCAATGCAAAAGCTAGCATTTCAAGCTAGTTTTTCAACGTTAAACACGGTAATTTCAAATTTGAATATGCTGTGTGAAATCATTAGAAAACCAATAAAATTATTGAAAATCGATATGGTATCGATCAGAAAATGTTGATTTTGACAATTTCCAACAGTTTACACAAAGTTTTATTGCAAATATTAAGTTTTACAAACTTTTGAAAAATATTGGAATTTCAATGCAAAAGCTAGCATTTCAAGCTAGTTTTTCAACGTTAAACACGGTAATTTCAAATTTGAATATGCTGTGTGAAATCATTAGAAAACCAATAAAATTATTGAAAATCGATATGGTATCGATCAGAAAATGTTGATTTTGACAATTTCCAACAGTTTACACAAAGTTTTATTGCAAATATTAAGTTTTACAAACTTTTGAAAAATATTGGAATTTCAATGCAAAAGCTAGCATTTCAAGCTAGTTTTTCAACGTTAAACACGGTAATTTCAAATTTGAATATGCTGTGTGAAATCATTAGAAAACCAATAAAATTATTGAAAATCGATATGGAATCGATCAGAAAATGTTGATTTTGACAATTTCCAACAGTTTACACAAAGTTTTATTGCAAATATTAAGTTTTACAAACTTTTGAAAAATATTGGAATTTCAATGCAAAAGCAAGCATTTCAAGCTAGTTTTTCAACGTTAAACACGGTAATTTCAAATTTGAATATCCTGTGTGAAATCATTAGAAAACCAATAAAATTATTGAAAATCGATATGGTATCGATCAGAAAATGTTGATTTTGACAATTTCCAACAGTTTACACAAAGTTTTATTGCAAATATTAAGTTTTACAAACTTTTGAAAAATATTGGAATTTCAATGCAAAAGCTAGCATTTCAAGCTAGTTTTTCAACGTTAAACACGGTAATTTCAAATTTGAATATGCTGTGTGAAATCATTAGAAAACCAATAAAATTATTGAAAATCGATATGGTATCGACCAGAAAATGTTGATTTTGACAATTTCCAACAGTTTACACAAAGTTTTATTGCAAATATTAAGTTTTACAAACTTTTGAAAAATATTGGAATTTCAATGCAAAAGCT